>JAVXUP010000019.1:640000-800000 GCA_033070095.1 Escallonia herrerae | reverse complement strand
TAGAAGGATCAAAAAACCAACCTTCATATATGGTGTACTTGCTTAAATCGCGCCCTTTGGCAGGCAAAGCCCGAGACAGTGCAAAAAGTTTGTGATATTGTGAGGAAGCAACTGGCCTTGCCCGCTGAGACTGAGCTCACCCCTGCTTCCAAGTTTTCAGAACTTGGTGCCGACTCCCTTGACACAGTGAGTCGATCACTTTCTTGGTTTTGTTCATGAGAGGTTTTTCCTATTTTCATTCTTATTTGAAGAGCAACAATGTTGCGGCTACCGTTTGCATTCCACAATATTTACCAAATTGATTTGAGCAGGTGGAAATAGTCATGGAGCTAGAGGAAGCGTTCAGCATCAGTGTGGAAGAGGAGAGCTCTCAGAACATTTCCTCTGTACAAGAAGCAGCTGACTTGATAGACAAACTAGTTCAGAAGAAATCTGAAGCCTAGAAATGAGCCCGTTGCTGAAGGGATTAATGGAATGTGAGAGCGCGATTAGAGAATTTTGGATTCGTTTTGAGTTAGGATGATTTCGTGTAGCCGAATCTGTCATTTCTTCACCATTGCATTTGTTGCCGAAGGTGCTGGAATCTAAAATTGATGAGGGTCTCTTGCTTTTATACAGCTTGTGCTGCAGTCCTTTACAAACAGCCTTTGAAATCAATTACCTCTTTATTTTGGCCAATTTGCTAGTCAAGACTCTTCTTCTTAGTTGCAGTTGTGTACTGAGAATGCATTTATGTGACATCCATAGGATTAATCACGTTTTAAATTTAACTCGTCACATTTCGAATTCAGCTTTAACGATAAACAATTGAGATAAACCAATAAATAATTGCAGTGCTTAATAATTGCAGCCTTTAATATCATCGTATATTTATTTATAGCACCGTCATTAGGATTATAAATTCTAATTCGACTTTCCATATTTTACCAATTATCAGCAGGAATGAGCACAAAATGAAAATGCATTGCGTAAAAATGTGCTTTATCGCCGTTGCCGGGGATCGAACCCGGGTCACCCGCGTGACAGGCGGGAATACTTACCACTATACTACAACGACAGCTTGTTGACGCTTAATCTGATTTTATAATTATATGCAATTCATATTTTGCATTTTATTTCCCCAGATCAAGTTTACGGCGCCGTCTATTTCAAAGTGTTCTTGAGTAAATTGCATAAACGGTCCTTCTATTATCTTAATTTATAACTACTTCGGAACTTGTGCAATGCACAGGCCGGTGCATTCTTTATGAAATGCAGAACTGCTTTAACTCGTAAATGAAAGGAATATCTAGCTGGATTATGGTTGAACTGTACATTTAACAACTAATAGTTTACTATTTTATGTTCCATAACTCCTATAAATGATTATTGGAACTTCTAAATTCCAAGAAAAATATTATATGAGCGATCACCACCGTTGACAAAAATTTCAACTTCATAAATCCTTTCAATCACGATCAATTGCAAAAATAAGTTAATATCCAAGATGATTCTCTTTTAAGTTCCATATCTAAAGTTTATTATATTTTATAATACTTTATTTTGTCACTTAAAGACGTGTCATCACATTTTTAAGGTGGACATTTGTTATTTCTTTTCAAGTCTATGAAGGGCTTTGAGAAAAGTGAAAGATCTTAACAGCATAAATATATCATTAGACGTTGTTATTGCATTTATAGTAAGATCTTCGGTACTAACAATATTGTCACTTTGTACTATTCAATAAAATTTTGAAGATAAGCCTCTATTTTCTTTTATGGGAAGGCTTAAGATAAAATAGATTAATTAAGGGTAGAATCTTACGAGACTAAACTTTTCACTAGTGTAATTTCAAGCTTAATAGATCACAGGGAGGGTGGTTCCTGACTTAAAAAAAAAAAGAGGAAGGAAAACTACTGAAAATGATAGCAACAAAAACCCAAGAGGTATTACTTAGTTACACATAAGAAGAAAATAATTTAGAGATACGATTTTTGGCTAAAATTGAGGAATGGCTTGGCTGTAAGATTGAGATAAAAAAGGGGGAAAGTAGGGAATGACTCCCTCTACTTTACACGTTGTGCGATTTGCCCCTCCACTTCAAAATTAACCACTAAACCCCCCCACACTTACAGAAATTGGGCACCTTAGACGGAAACCGTTAAATTTAACAGCGCATGGTCAACACGCGCGTTGACTAACGATTTTTTTTTGTAAATGACGTTTTTGCCCATTCTGTTAGGGGTAATTAACTAATGACCCTCTGTACTATAGACGGTGTGCGATTTCCCCCCCTCTACTTCAAACATAACCACTAACCCCCCCCCCCCCCACACTTACAAAAATTGGGCACTTTAGACGGGTTCGTTATGAATATTCGTGAAATGACCAAAATACCCTTATTTCCTTACCATATTTAAGTTTAATACCATTCTTTCAACTTCTTTTTCTCTCCTCTCAGACTTTTTACTCAATCCCACATACACACACTCCACGCACACCCAGCACGCACGCACGCACGTGCACACACACACACACACACATACCCTAAACCCAGACACAGACGCGCACCCACTGCAAACATACACACACGTTACTCGCATACGACTGTGGCGGCAACGTCATCGCGAATCTGGTGCAGCCCCAGCGGCGTGTAGCCAGTCACGGTGGTCATGTGACGCTGCTTGGCGCGATGTTGTGGATTGGGGTGGAATGACGACGGAGGTTAGACCTGCGATTTGGGGACGTGGTCGTCGATCGTGGTGGCAGGGATCTGGACGGATGTGCGGCAATCAGACACCGATAGCCTGTGTCTATGGGGATTGATGTTACCGGTGTTGATTGCGTCAGTCGGTTGGTGGCCGATGAAGAAGCCCCACTGGCTTGCAGACGCAAGGTGGTGGGAAATGGCAGCGATGAGGCAACTCACGACGATGTGTAGCCAGACAGTATAAAGTTGGGGGAGTTGGCCAGAATGGTGGTTACTGTGACGCTGATCATGGTAGTTGTTGCGCCGGTGATATACCAACGGCAATTGTGGTTCTTTTTTTTTTTTTTGTAACTCCCTGGTGGTCGGAGAAAAAGACCAATGGTTGTGCTTAGTGAATCACCAATTGTAGCGGGGTTGACCAGAAGAGGAGGTGCAGATTGCAGCAATCCCTTGTTTGCAATGAATCTGGTAGCTCAGAATGGGGTGGGGGACTAGTCTAACGGGTGGGGGTGGGGAATGAAGGGGGGGCGGGGGGGAGGGTCATGGGCAAAATTGTCATTTAAATTTAACGGTTTCCATTTAATGTGCCCAATTTCTGTAAGTGTAAGGGGGTTTAGTGGTTAATTTTGAAGTTGAGGAGGGGAAATTGCACACCGTGTATAGTACAGGGGGTCATTAACTAATAAAGAAATAAGGGTATTTTGGTCATTTCACACCATTCATAACGGACCCGTCTAAGGTGCCCAATTTCTGTAAGTGTGGGGGGTTTAGTGGTTAATTTTGAAGTGGAGGGGGGCAAATCGCACAACGTGTAAAGTAGAGGGGGTCATTCCCTACTTTCTCCAAAAAAAAATTGTATTGTATGACTTCAATGTTTGTCGGCCAAAAGAAAAAATGGTTTATTCAAAAGGAAAAGAAAAAATATATTAGATTAACTCAATCTGAATTCGTAACCTTATATTAGTTTCGACTTTATTCTGAATATATAAGATACATAAGATGTTATCCATCTGTAAGTAATTAATAACAAAGTATTGAATTTGGTTAACTTAATTCCCGAAGAAGATAAGGAGGGAAAATAGGTGGGCATAAAAAACTTTTAAAAGGAAATAATTTATTAGTTTAATATTCCCCGAAGATAATTTGACATGAAAAGGTAGTTGAAAAAATAAGGGGGGCATAAATAAATAAGAGAAATGTTAAAGAAGAAAATACTTTTATTGGCATGTCCAAGTGCCAGATTGAGAATAGATATAAATATGTCAAATTGTAGGAGGAGAATTGTTAAACATTTCAATTTATCACATTACAAATGGCAAATGGAGAAAGATGCCACGTACAAGAAAGAGGGGAAAATGATGTTGGTTTCGTACACATATAGTACTGTAGATTAGATTACACTCGTCCGTATCTTTTTAATTTGGTCAAATTTGTCCTAAACCAAAATTTTGTCAATTTAATGGATTCTTTCGGTCGATTTAGTCAGTTAAGTCATGTTTTGGATAGATCAAAATAGTAACTCTACTAACCCGAAATTGCCTCTCTTTGAACATTTCTTTATCTCATTGCAATATATGTGTGCAGTTACAACTTTACCCTTTTTCTAATTTAATTTAATGAACTAAATTGTGAAAAAGATAACACGAAAGCTTTGTTAAGGACGAATCTGATCAAATTCAAGGGGTAAGGACGAAAGAGAAATGCAGTTGAAAGAATGAAGACCGCTATTGTAATTTACCCAAGGCATGAGCAAAATGCGGTCATCGTCAATTGACGTTTCTTCCTTTTTGGTGTCAAAATTGTATCGGATCCCATATTCTAACGACCTTCCCCTCCCCGCAAAACCCGTAAAAAGGTCATCGTCAAGATCCTTCCTCATACGTCGCCGTTACAATCCGGCACTTTCCTCTCCACCTGGTTTTCTCGAGAAAATCTAGACCGAACAGTTCCTTTTCCTTTCCCTTTTCCTCGACAAAATCTAGCTCCCTAACAGAATCTCTGTTTCCATAATTAGATCACCTCCACACAAACACTTATACACTTGGCGAGTATCTGATTATGGATCGGAGGCGGACGGGGAGTCCGAGCTACGCGCGGCAGTGGAGCGGCAACTCCACCAGCACTGGATCCTCGTCGCCGGCGGGCTCGCCGGCGCACCGGCTGCAGCAGCCGTCCGGAATGTCGACGATCAAGCGGACGCAGAACTTTGCCGCCAAAGCCGCCGCGCAGCGCCTGGCGCAGGTCATGGCTTCGCAGACGGCCGATGACGACGACGAGGACGATGATCTAGGGTTTCGATATCCGCCTTCGTTTTCGAGCAACGCTAGTAGTAACTCCAGTAGCGGCGCGCCTGCGTTTTCTCTTGGCAAGACGAATCGATCTCCTTCCCCTGCGGTAATTATGGATTGCTTGCGTCATAACCATGTGTTTTTAATCTAGCTGTGGCTCAATCGGTGCGGTAAGTCATATAGCTATTTAGTTGGAAATTGGACTGTTGATTAGCGGTTTAGCTGAGCCTGTTAGTAAAATTGAATCGTGGTATACTTCCAGTTTTTGTGATTATATGCGGAAAAAAAGTGTTCTAAGCTACTTAAAACCCGCGACAGGTTGTTAGACATGGATAACTTGTTAGTAAATTTGGCCCAAGCGATAATGTTCTACTATCAACCACTTGTAAAGCGGTTTCAGTACATTGCATGCAACATTGTTTAACATGAATTCCTTGCCAAATTTCATTCTTCATAAGATCTAGGGACACTTTAGGAGTAGAACATGTGTGGACAGAGAGTTGTAGAAAGATGAGTTGTGATGCATTTAATAAAAAAAGGAAGTTTTAAGTATGGGACCACAAATTTTTTTTTTTGCTGTCCTTTGTGCATGTCTCAACATATATTTGTTAAAAGAACATTGCTCAGCTATTGAGATCGAGCAGGTACTTATCTGCATCGAAAATCTGTTAGTCTTATTGCATATTCTCGTATGTAGTTAGGTCGGAATTTTATGGATCACACTCCTACAGTACGTTCAACATCAGCAGGAAGGTCGTCAATGTCAGTTCGCTCAACACAGGCAGTTCCACCCAGTAGACCATCGTTGAGAACCCCGGTATCCATTCCACCCATAGAACCTCCCAATAACAGACAAAGAGACAAAAGGTAGGCGAGTTTGAGACCTTTTCAAAACTACCTACGATGTATTTTTTGATATATTTTCACTACTATCTTTTTGGCTATATGGATTGCTGAGTCGTTTGTGAGAGTTGCCTTTGAACACCTTATAATGGTCAGGTTCCATTTATTAGGGCCGGTGCAAAAATAATTTTAACATAAGTTTGACGGATCTCCTTTTTGCTTTCAATTTAGAAGCTTTAATTCTGTTTACAGGTCAAAGTTTCTCCTTGGCTGAATCTCGAACGTCATAAATGTTTTTATGATAAGTTAGATATCATGAATGTTCTTAGGTCTACAATTTTTGCCCTCTCTTTTCAAATTTGGAGAAGGACTTGCAGTAAAAGTTTTGCACTCTCTTAACGAGGGGAAATTCAATTTTGTGTGTGTTCATTCATAAGACTTATTGTTCTGAAGGTGCTTATGCATGTAGAAGGTGAATTCCTACAAAGTTTATTTGTAGAGAATGTCTGTGAGTTTCAATTTGTGGGTTGTATTGGCTGCATTATTAGTATTAATGAGTGTTGGCATTTTTTAGGTTACCAGATTTAGGACGTACTGAAGCAAAAGATACAGGGAATCAGCATGAGGCTTCTGCATTACGTGATGAAGTATGAACCTCACCTGTCACCTTGAACTTCTTAGTTGGCTTTTCGGGCGACACGTATTGTCTCTGTTACACTAATAGATAAGCCTTGTGTTGTGTGCAACACAAATCTCAATCTGTTTCTTAGATTGGCGTCTCCTTTTTTGCAGCTAGATATGCTACAAGAAGAGAATGAGATTATTGTAGATAAGGTGAAGCCCCTGCGCAGATTAAAAAAACAGACAACAGACTTGTACAGCTTAATTAAATACCACCTACGCTGATACTGATGATTGTTCACAAACTGTTCACTGATTTGCGCCACAGCTTCGTCATGCAGAAGAAAAACGTGAAGAAGCAGAGGCCAGGGCGAGGGAATTAGAGAAACAGGTAAATGATCTCAATGTTTCTAGTCTTTTGGACATGATTGTTATAGAACTTTTTTTAGTTTCAGCAGCTTTGTGTCCTCCATGATTACAATGTCCCCCTACTAGAAGAAACTTCTTTGGTTTATAGGTAGGTACAAAGGTGTAAATTTTTGTTCTCTCTCTGATTTAGATATAGACTGATCAGCTTTTGCAGTGGAGGAGATACCAGTTTCATACTGCACTTTGTTCTTTATCTTCGTATTCTTTTAGTTGACATTTGTTCTCCTGTTCTTAGATAGGGACTATTACACTTGTGTGATGTTTTATCACAATTTCAGTAGTGTTGTTGGCTGCATGTAAATTATGCTCATTCCTGTATTGAATTTCCTTATCTTGCTACCAAGAATTTCCTTAAAAATTGCCCCATGTTGTGACCTCTTACTAAGTGAAGCCTGATTTTTGTTATCGAAATTGCCATCACAGTGATTGGATTATGCACTTCATATGTTTTATTGGCACCTGCAATAGATATATCTTTTGTTAGTTTAATATAATTTGTGCATTGACCTTGTTGTTATACTTTGCGGGCCAAATTCTGAAATGATGTAGGTTGCTTCTCTTGGAGAAGGAGTATCCTTGGAAGCTAAACTGTTGAGCAGGTAAACTTGGACTCTTGCACAGGCGCTCTGTCGTTGCTTAAAATTCATGGTATGATGTGGTTTTATGATTATCTGCAGGAAGGAAGCAGCACTACGGCAAAGAGAGGTAAGCGGGATCTGCATTAATATGGATGCATAGTTATATGCATTTTCATGGCCATCATGAGTTACTCATTTTTTATGCTGTTTGCTTGCTGGAACAAATAGAATCCTTGTAGGAGGTTCTCTTGGGCTAATTTTTTTTTCCGTCACAGGCTGCTCTTAAAGCTGCGCAACAGACAAAGGATGGAAAAGATGAGGAAGTTGCTGCCCTTCGCACAGAAATTGAGGTTGTTTAGGCTAATCCTTGTGCACTTATATAGGGTTCTTCTATCATATGTATCCTCTACTGATTATTTCTGCCTTACTAATTGATGTGAATCATCAGAACATAAAAGATGAGACTGCAGGTGCGATAGAACAACTACGGGAAGCTGAATCTGAAGCAAAAGCGCTTCGATCAATGACCCAGAGAATGATACTGACTCATGAAGAGATGGTTGTCCTTTAAAGTTGGAGTGAAATTTGTGTCTAGCTACATAGTCTAATCTTTTACTGAACGTCTATCTTTCATTCTTTCTTTTTTCTACATCTTAGGAGGAGGTTGTCCTAAAGAGGTGTTGGCTTGCTCGTTACTGGGGTTTAGCTGTTCAGCACGGTAATTTATCTCTGTTTGTCTCTGTCTCTCCCCGCATCTTTCTGTCTCTATATCTCTCTCTGGCGGAGCTAGTGTACTTGCTATGATCTCGACTGCTAATGACTAGAAGTTTTTGAATTAGAGAGGAAAAGAGTGGTAGCGTGTTATGAATGCATAGTGCTCCCGCTAGTGCAACAGTGAAAAATGTTGTTGCATGTATTAGTTCCTTGTATCTTTGGTTGCCTTGGCAATTAGAGATGTGGAGTTTAGTCACAAATATTCCTTTGTTTCACTTATCAATTTTTCCTTTGTTTCACTTATCTATTAGTCTTTGCCAACCACTTAAGTTACCATCTAGTTAGATAGCTGCATGATAAAAATACAGGTTATGGAGAGTGAAATAACAAGTATAGTAAGCCAACTTGGCTTGCGAACATAAATAGTTCTCTAACCATCAAGTACGCCAACATGACAGGAATAAATTCAAGAATTTCTGAAAATTTGTATACATTTTGTGAGTGGAAGAACAAAAATTCGTCAGAAAAACCTTGAAAAGTATCCCTATAAAGATTGTTAAGTATTTGAAGGACATAAAACTAAGGGGTTGGGTGGTTTCTAAAACATAGAAATTACGTGTGGGGTACGTATCCAGAAGTTTTCAACCATATGCTGCTCCACCTAATGCTTGTTTTGGATTTGTGTTGTTGTGGTGTTTGTGTGGGAGGTGGAGGTTAGAGTCTGTCTGACTTATGTGGTCCATTTGGAGGAAGAGAAACTCGAGTCAGATTGCATTCTTCTTATGTGAACCTCTTGGATTTCAAGGTGATGAAGGATTTTCTGGGATCTTTTGATGCTCTTTTAGCTTCTATGGACTATTTATGTTCAAGATCAGCTATTTGAGGTGGATCTTCTGTGGGTTTTCGGTTTTGTTTGGGTTTCTTGTTTTGCCAGGGCACCGCACCTCCTTGGTAGTTTCATGTTTCCTCTGTATTTTTGTCCCCCTCTTCTCTGGGACATCTCGTTTTGATTAACTTAACTTTTACTTATCAAACAAAAAGAGTACGTTTAATTATGCATGTAGCCTTCCAGAGAAAACTAAGCAACAATCCAAAGTGAACCGACTAAGTCTACCTCCCACATACCACACAAAGCGAAAATTAAAATGTGTGGTGGACCTTAGTTTGTACCATGTACAGAAGCAAACTCTGAACATGTAAAACTAATATAAATACCGTCAAAAGTAGCACTTGAAAGATTGAAAAAATGAAAGGACATGAAACTAATAATCGTCACTTAGCAATAGAAAACATTGTCTCAGTTCTTTTGTTTTATGCAAAGTCAACAATTTAGTAGTACTATTCTTCTGTCGTTATTATCACTTATCAGTTACAAAAGTTGTTGAGGTGGTAGTTCAGCTATAACCAATCAGCAGGCCCGTGTTTTCAGGACTACTCTAGCTGTGGATGTTGAATTGGTGATTGATCTAATTTGGTAGTTGCACTGGATGCAGTTCAAGTCATTCTTCCGCTAATTTCTATGCTCATAAAAGCATGATTGGACTGTTTAGTTTCTCGGAGTGAACTACTCATCAAAAGTTTCTGTTGTTATGCTTTCTTTTAGATCTTGTCTTGGCTTTTATTGTGCATCTAAATCTTATGCTGACTTGTTCTACTGTGCCCGAGTTGTTTTTTGATGTTGTTTTGATTTATAGGCGTCTGTGCGGATATAGCGGTCTCAAAGCATGAGCATTGGTCATCTCTGGCACCTCTTCCGTTTGAAGTTGTCATTTCTGCTGGACAAAAGGCCAAGGACGATTCTTGGAATGCTGGCAAGTTCTCCAACTGCCATAATCGAATAACAGAAATCTTATAGTTTCCCCACATCGCTCTATTTATATTTTGTCTTAGGTAGGTTTTATTCTTTGACATGGAGCAGGTGTCGATGACTTGGACAGGAGCAAACTTGCACGTGATTTGAGTGACTTAACTGGGGAAGGGAATATCGAGACCATGCTTTCAGTCGAAATGGGTTTGCGGGAACTAGCTTCCTTAAAGGTTTTGTGCTGTGTCTTTGACTTCAGGCTTCATATCTTTTAGTTGATTGTTGCTTTTGTTTTAGGTTAGCATTTGCTCTTGCCATTTTGTTGTTGCAAACAATTGATGTAATTCTGCAAGAACTGTATTTTTATTGTGCCTTTGTCCTTTTTTTGTTTGCGTGTTCCTCTAAAGTTTCTATTTTTCTTCCCATTCTCAATAATTTGGTCTTTCTTTTAAGGTTGAGGATGCTGTTGTACTAGCATTGACCCAACATCGACGTCCAAATTTGGTTCGGCAATCCTTCAATGGTATGGTCCAGTTTCATGGGGTAACACTTTTTTGCCTTTCTGTGGTTTCTATGAGTTGATAACTTCTACTTTCTTGCTCATCTGTCTGTTAAGAAATTAAATTATTTTCGGCAAAAAGAAAAAGAACAGGGATTCTGTCATACTGTCTCCCCCCCCCCCCCCCAACAAAAAAAAAAATTCCTCCACTCCCCTTTTCCTTCAAGTCCACTCTCTTGTTCAGTACTTATATTATGCATCCATTTCTTTTACATCTTGGCCCTAATCATTGAGTGCGTCAAAGCTGTCCCCAATATTAAACGGTGGAAAATTGAGCTATAACAGCTTGCAGCCATCCTTCGACTATTTACAGAAAGGTTCATAATACTCCAAGTGATACCTGCAATCAACTTTGATTGGAACTTGTGCTATTTCCAAACGAACTCTTTTGCTTTTTTCACATCTAGTTTGAGGGAATGTACAGTTTTGTGCTCACGTGCCCTAAAATGTCTATCGTCTTGTTTTCTACGTTGCAGATTCCAAATCTTCTGGTGATCCCAAGTTTATGGAGGCATTTGGTAATGGACATATTTTATGTTATGATTCCATTTTATCTAACATTGAGATGATGCTGGGGGAATCCAAATGGTTGCTCAATATCAGTTTTATATTTTGTATTTTGGTTGCAGAATTAAGTCAGGAGGAGTCAGAAGATGTATTTTTCAAGGAGGTCTAGCCCTTTCTTCTTTCACCTTATCGTTTTTTAATGTGAATCTTTATCTGATGATGATTTACTACCTTGGTCTGTCATTTTGGGGTGCTGAGAGGTGGAAAATGAGCATATAGGGCATTCAGGACTGTTCTGTTTCATCTGAGCTGGAGGAATTGAAAGGTGTATCTTAGGGATGGGATTAATGTTTTTGTGGAAAGGAAGAGAGTGAAGCTAACAAACGTTAGTAATATATGCTGTTATTTATGAAACTTGGCCCGCAAAGTTTGTCCAAGAGCCGGGCGGGACCTGAGAGTCTTATTCCTAAGCCCAGCCCCACTTTTAGGACTCGCTCATATTCTGAAGCCCATGGCCACCTTGTGTTCCAAAATCATGGGCCTCGGCCTTGAAATTTTTGGACTGGGCATTGATTGCCCTAATTATTCTTAGGAAACTCTTCTACTGCCAAGGATTAGTTACACGAACAGGGAGTGGCAGGGGGTGCGGGGGGCAGAATTAACGTATAGAGCCAACTTCTGTTTTTATTTGTATATACTTGAATTCTGTTTTTGTACATGTTTTCTTCACTTTCTTTTACAAGGAAGCTCTAATGTTGATCCTATAATGTGTTTCCAAACTGTGTTTTAGTGCTATTCTATGGGAAGTTGGATTAGTGAAATCTTGGGTTATGTTTACTTCCCTTCTTCGTATTGTGAATCTCGTGGCCCATAATAACAAGCATCTTGCTGCAAAAAGGCAAATTGTTGGGTTTTCCTTTTATCTGAAAATTTTGCTAGCATATGGAAGCATTTGGCATTTGTAATGTTAAGATGTGGCACTTTCATTATCTTTAGAAGATGCAATGTGCTCATACATTATATGTAATACAGGCTTGGCTTACATATTTTTGGAGAAGAGCCAAAGTCCACGGTGTAGACGAGGATATTGCAGAAGAGAGACTCCAGTTCTGGATAAGCCGTAGTGGGCAATCACCAACTTCACATGATGCTGTTGATGGTATTATCTTCTTCTTCCCCCCCACCCCACACACCACACTGTTAACTGAATGTCTATACTAAGTTTCCTTTAGCATGTGGTCAATAAGAAAGTGATTCCTTGGACAGAATTGTCCCTCATCATTTTTCAAAATGACCTTATTATCCGTGTCCAGTGACTCTCGTCATGCCTGCAAAAGAAATGCACCATGATGAGGGACTTTCCACTGACTCTAGCAAGTAAGGGAGGAATCACTTCTTCCCTCACTTGCTAGACTCCTCTTGTAGAGTGGACACCAATCAACTTTCGAGTCAAAGGGAGACTGATGAAGCCATGGTGTTATCTCGTTTGAGAACAAAGCCGTAATTGTATCAAATATTGATCTATATTTATATAGATGTATGGCGTTTTTGGAAACTCAATAATAGGATGTAAATAGAATGTAGGAGTGCCTCCTCAGTGTTTTATCTGTAGAAATTTTATATGTCAACAAAAAGAGCTCTGAGGTGTTTAAATGCTTCATCTGTTGTTACACGGGAGGTGAAACTTTTTGTTGATTTTTTTCAAATTGTTCGACAATTGGGGTCCCCTTCCTCAGGCTTTTAAAAACCTGCAAATAAGCTGATGATTTGTCTGAAATAGCCTAACTGGTGAAGAAAAATTCACAGATTTTGTTGGTCAATTGGCTAATTGCGTGTATTCTGGTTGGCGGCGCACCAAACTTACCTGCTATGACTTTGTGCAAACCAAATGAGTCGTGCATGTCTGTAACCACCATATGACACTAGTAGTTTGTTGAGTTTTACGATTGTTTAATTCTGATGGCGCTTGTGAAAATCTAAGTAATCTATAGAAAAGAAGTCTAAGAAAACTAACTAGAAGTATCTTGTGTAGTATGCATAAATATGTCAAAATATGGGTCCAAGTAATGGTGCATCAAGATGAGCATATGTTGTTGTCTGGGAGGGTACAAAATGTTACTCAAGAAAGCTACTGTTTTCAATGGACAAAATTCATTTGCTATGGCTATATTTATGTACTTACATATAGTGCATATAGAATTGGGAAAAATTAATTGATTAACGAATTGTTAAAAATATTGACCTATGCACAAGTAAAATTTCTATATGGACATCTCAAGGCGCTCTACGTACTGAAAATTTTCAGTGTTGATAACTGCTGTGCCCGTAGTTCTTGCTCTTGGAACCGAGGCTATATTCAGATAGGCGAGTCCCTTGGAAATTGGAAACATGGAATGATTACCTTACTTCTATCCAGGCTTATGGTTAGCTTGTCATAAAATATGGTTTACCTCATCTTTAAGAAAGTTCCAACTGGAGATTATGGCTTCCAATTCTTGTTGTTACAGTTGAAAGAGGCTTAACGGAGCTGAGGAAGTTGGGGATAGAACAGCAACTCTGGGAAGCATCTCGCAAGGAGATCGACCAGCCTTCATCCTTGGTTGCTAATTCCAAACCTGCTGTAGAGCCAGAGAGCTCGTTTTGATGGATGTGTAAATGATAGGCTGTTTCTGTCAGGTCTCCTTTTTTTTTATCTTCTTCTAAATTGAAATTTTGCCACAGTTTTTTGTTGAGCCTCTACAACGTTAATCTTTGTTTGGTTCCTCATAGAAGAATTAAATTATTGAAAATCGGGTATGTAATTAGCTGTTTGTACGATAGACTTGATGCTATAGAATCATCATATTCAATGTTAAATATTGAGTTTAATAAAATTCATTCGTCTGAGTAATTCATACACCGACGTTTTCATTTTCCCTGTCCTGTTATACGCACAGACATGCGTGTATGTCTAAGCCCTGCTTCATGTTTCATTCATCTGAATTAAGGCCATTGCAAGATTTTCCCTTTTTAACTGTTTAGTATTCACGCCCTGCTTCATGTTTCAATAATTTCAGTCATATGAATCGAGGCCATTGCAAGATTTTTCCTTTTTTTAACTGTTCGGTGTTGCCGGAAGAAATAGAGGCTGACGGAGTTTCTTGTCACAAATATCTGTGGCGAGCCGCAGGTTAGCCGGCTATGTGATTTGTTGAAGCACACGACATTTCGGCTATGAATGAATTAGGTTACGAGCGGTATATGGATGTGAACCTTTTCTCTTTCCCCGTCATTACATGCAGATGGCCCGGGCCTGATTTCTGAAGTAAGGAAAGTAACTCCATTGGCGAAGTTCTTCCAGTTTGCGATTTCTACGTGCTAAAATCATTTTGAAGTATGAACTCTTCATGAAGTATTAATCGGAATGTAGTCAAACCGGGTGGACTCGGGATAATTGGCCCTCGGTTCTGGCTGAAAATTGGCCACACACTCGGTGAGTCCATGGATTCGATGGGTGCGCCTTGTCCTGCCTAAGGTGGCCTGTACCAGAAACTTATCACTCCTATTTATTCGAACTATTCGAACTTCTATGGGTCGCAGGGAAAAAAAAACGCGACGTATTAGTTTGGATGAAATGGGTAGACTCTTAACCTCTTTTTCCGCTTTGGATACAAATTCTACCAATCATGTCATTACTAGACGTAGAGCACAACTGCACAAGATAGAATACATAAAATGAAAATCACATAGATATTGCACTCTGAAGACCGGAACTTGAGACGAGGAATTGACCTTTTACCTGATTTTCCTTAGTTTTCAGGTCAAAAGTTATAATCACACAAAAAATTTAAACCGAGGGTGAAAGATTAAAAATAAGAAGAATATAAAGAATGAAACTTAGTCCACAAACCAAAAAGTAACTAGAAAAGTATGGAGCCTTTTTTGATGAAGAGAGAAATTCCCAAGTTTCCCTGTTAAATTTATCCAAAGTTTTGTAACTTGAATATCAAGCCACTAGAAAAGGTTAAAGTTTGAATGACAAAATACGTAAAAGCCGACCTGAATTTTAATTAGTCTTCTGCATGCTTAAACTACACTTTTTCCTACCTTTGATCATTCAACTTTCTTTCTGCTTTGGATGAACCAGGGGAATATTCAAGTACAGTTAGTAGTGCTAATACTATAATAAAGATCCATGATCACACTTTACATGTAAATGCTTAAACTTTACGCTTCAGTTTCTATAGTTAAAACGTTGAAAAAGTAACTGTAAAAAAGTAATAGAAAAGCGTCATTAAAAATTTCTCCTAAAAAAGTTGAGTATTAAGTAAAGTGCGACTATCAACTACCTTCATGTAATAACGACAAATTATTTACCATACTAAATAGACGTTTGTCGCGTAAGAGTTTCACCTTAGCAATGAGTTTGTGAGTTGGCGATTGTTACTTGCCTTTAGTGACAAATGCCACTCCTCATTTTTCCTTTTGAATTATATCAGATCCGGATTCACTCATTATGTTCTTCAATGACCCTAGTCATCAGATGTTGTATTTTACTCATTTTTTTCCGTTCTTTTTCCACTCCCCAATGCATATACTACCTAGATATAGAAATATTTACACCAAATGAAACACCCCATTGAGCCTCGAACCTTCCAAATTGCTTGGGTTCAAGGAGGGCTGTGCTTGAATCCATCCAGCCACGGTAGACACAGCATTGTGGTGCATTTCTGTCTTTAAAAGTTATGCAAGTGGGGAACAAAAATAGTGCAACTTCTCTAAAGGTGCCTTCTGTTATTTCCAGAAGGTGTGGGGGGGACCCTGTTGCAAGCTATGATGGGGTTTGTGAATTTGTGTGAAAAAAGGTTAAAGAGCACTACAGCAGTAGATGATCATGGTGGACACTGGGTATCTCATTACTATTATATAAACACCCTTTTCCACGAAGGTCAAAGAGAATAAACCTCTATCCCACGTAAGTACATAAAGAAAATGTATCAAGTCCCAGGCAAATGATGTGACGGAATTTGCTGTGATCCACTTCTGTACCTGTTTATTTTACTCTATATCACCACATACGAATCAAAACTTGGTGTAAACTACTTTGAGCCCTTGGAGTCATTGCAAAACATAGAATATTTGGGTTCCCTAATGATAGGTTTTGAAAGTTTCGGTCTAGAGGGTGTATATTCCATGGTGTGGTTCACCACACTATTAACGCAATAGTTTTGACATCGTTTTATAAGTTTTTTACCACAAATTTTGGACGTACAATTAATGTCAATCATTTTTTGACAAGTCTGTCCCGCTTATTCTTATACTGCAATACAAACTAAGCGCTCAAACCAATCAGGAAGGGTAAGAAAAAACATAATGATCTTGCTGGTTATGCTATTTTTTTGTCAAGTCTGTCCCAGCTTACTCTTAGATTGTAATACAAACTAAGCGTTCAAGCCAATCGGGAGGGGCAAGAAAGAACATCCATTAATCCTTTACATGTTATTGTCATGTCGAGAAACTTGAATTTACAAGATTTTTTAAGATTTTTCTTGGGAGACATTATAACGGTGGTCATTCCCTTACATCTTCGGAAGAATGGAAAGTAATCCTCCAAAGCCACTTTCTATGGAACCTATCCTTGGCTCTTTTTGGCTAAAGGTCTAAACAGGTGAGTTGTTTGTGCTGTTTTTTCACTTTGTATTCCTTGTACTGGGGAACCAAGTGTGACCGAAAGGCACCAGTCCTGTAACTTCTGAGAAGATATTCAAACCCAGATGCTGATTCAGCCATGTGGCACAAACCTAACTCAAACTTCTTTCTCATTACCGTTCCAAGCCTGCAAGAGAAGGTAACAAGCTAAGACTGCAATGATTCTAATAAACAAACCAAGGCATGCCATTTATTGACATGCCCCACTCACAGGTCCATGACTCCATGCCTTCCACTGAGACATCATATCAATCCTTCCACATTTTCGCATCAAGATTTTGTTCAAACAGTCTTCACTCTTCAAGCCATGTCTTTACTAATTTGGAGGCCCATGGCAATGGCTGTGTTGTTGCTGATTCTGGGTTCTTTCATGGACGAACCCAGAATCAAAGAGCACTGTTTTACTACTTCACTCTTCAACAGTTTTCGGGTTATGTCATTGTAGACGGAAAGAAACAAAGAGCACTGTTTTACTACTTCGCTGAGGCAGAAACGGATCCAGTTTCGAAGCCTTTGGTCCTTTGGTTAAATGGAGGTAAGTACCTGTTTACTTGTTTCGTCTGAAGGCTTCTAACATACAAGGCTAGTTTGGGGATGCTCAATGCGATTTTGGTCAAAACCAACTTTTTGATCAGTACCTTAAATGGAAGAAACTGTTTTTGTTGGCGGAAGTACCCGTGGTTATGGTTAAACCCAAAATCTTGAAGGCCTCTTGCTTGGATTCCCAAACTGGCTGATACTTAGTAATAATATGGAGCTCGTATCCCATCGAGTTTCCATGTGCATGAATGTCTTCAAAGTTTTCATGTGATTTCTTGTTTCTTGTAGGGCCTGGTTGTTCTTCTCTGGGTGTTGGGGCATTTTCTGAAAATGGACCTTTCAGACCTAATGGGCAAGTTCTCGTCAGGAATGAGTATAGCTGGAACACTGGTATGTTCATCAATAAACTAATTATTTGTTTATCCTTTAATCATAATTCCTTTCTCAAGCATAACGTAACTCGATGAAACGAGCAGAATCCTAATATTTTGTTCAATGCTGCAGAGGCAAATATGTTGTACTTAGAAACCCCTGTAGGAGTGGGGTTCTCCTACTCAACCGATACCTCCTCCATTGTAACAATAAATGATGAGATAACAGGTAAGATTCCACTTGTTTGCAGCAGTCTCCTTGCCTTTTCTTCTGTATATGACTTTGTGTGAGCTGAATCCGTTTCACAATTAGTTCCCTCAATACAGGCAACGGAATCTGTTTATAACTGGAGAAAGCTATGCAGGTATTTCTCTTGTTACACATCAATGCCCACAATTTTGAAATGCCAGAGCATACGAATTTTTTCGTCTTGTTTACTTCATCTAACCTTTAGGCCTTTTCTCATACCAGGTCATTATGTTCCTCAACTCGCCAAGCTCATGATTCAATCTAATAAAAGGCAAAAAATGTTCAATTTGAAAGGAATAGCTGTATGTGTTACATCTGAAAAATCTTTAGTTTCAGTAAATGTAGACTGCTCTAGTTTTATGAAATTGCTGTGTTCATGATCCCCCTTGCCGTGTCATATGCATATGCATGTGTACTTATGTATTAGATAGAGACGTCGAGGTGAAAGAGACAGAAAAATTAAATTCTTTCGTTTGTTCGAATGCCGAATGCTAACTAAGATATCAGGGGCACCAGGTGCTAATAAAATAACCATATCACTAGGTGCTATCAAAATATCCATAGTCGGGTACCAACAGTTAGGACAAAAATAACAGAGAACGTTCATGGCAAGAGAACTAAACTAAATGCTAAACCAGAGAAGATTAAAGAAATCAGGTGCTTCCATTATGCGCCCCTCCTCGCTCCTTGATGCTTTCATAATGAGCCCTCCATGCTCTTTGATCAGGAGCTCTATACAGCTTGTTGGCAACGAGAGCGCAGAGCCTCTGGATTCCACTGTCGGAACCTGTCACACTTCCTCCCTTTCCACCTTCATTTCCACCAAGACCATCCCCACTTCTTCCCTTTCCTGCTTGACCATTCCCACTTCTTCCCTTTCCTGCTTGACCATTCCCACTTCCTCCCTCATCAGAAACAATCTTCTCCTTCAGCATGTCATGACATTTCTTGAGAGTTGATGACAAATTATTGAGGGACACAAAAATTTTGGTAATTTCATTATAGATGTTTTCTTTGTCTTTCGACAAGATATTATCTAGGATAGAATCCCTCGTCTTTTCAAAACCTTTTACACAGAGATTATAAATGAGGGTAATCCCCATTATCACAATCCCTAAAAAAGCAAAAAACCGAACAATCCGATCGATAAGCTTTTCAAGCTTATCGATCATCAATCCCAGAGAGTCAAAGTCACCATGACTATTATTTTGCCTACCGCCCTGTCAGGAAACATGTCCATACAGTTTAATCGAAGGCATTCAAAACAAAAAAGAATGAAAAATGCATTATTAATTGAATAATATTTTGTACAGTACATTATTTTTAAAAATATTATCTAATAATTGCCAACCAAGAAGATTTAATGCATTTCACTAAAAATAACATTTGACTCCCAGCTTATGAAAGAGTTTGCGCCGACAACTTGAACATGCAAGAGCACACCATTTGAAAGAGTGCATTATTAATTGCATAATATCGTTTTAACCGTGGGAATCATATGATAACAGAATAACTAACCTCAGCGTCCTCCGCCTTCGCCGCGTCCTCCGCCTTCGCCGCGTCCTTCGGCGAAGCGTCCTCCGTCATCGCCGGGTCCTCCGCCTTTGCCGAAACGGAAAAAAATATTTCACAATAGCCGAAACAAACAGTACAGTATATTAGAAAATATTAAAAAATATACCTCAGCGTTGGGCGCCTCCGATACAGCGGCGGCATCCTCCTTCGGCGGTGGCTTGGAGAGGAATGCCGGAGACGGCCGTTGGAGTTCCGACATTAGCCGAAATGGATGTGGAGCGATCAGGAATGGGGGGCGAGAACGGACGGAAGGGATGGAAGTGAATGAAGAGTTGGTGGAACATTTTAGGCCGAAAAGTCGCCGGATGGGACTGTGACGGCAAGCCAACATCCTGCCATACATTGTGATGAGTAAATTTCTTCTCTAGGGCTACAGAAATGATGATTTATCCACAACAAAACTAGGGTAACCGTACCCTTAACCTACTCCCTTAACCAGGGGTGGGAATGGTACTCCCTTAGCTAGGGGTGGGAATGGCCGGGTTGGGTCAGATTGGGTTAGAGAATTACGGGTTAGAAATGGATGGGTCAGAAACGGGTGGCGGGGTTGGGTCACTAACGGAGCAAGACCCGACCCGATCTAATTACTTTTAAAAAAAATTGTGCGTGTTTGTTGTGTCTGTCTTCTCCCTATCTGTCCATGTGAGGCTGAAGAACGTATTTCCATCCATTATGTTACAAATCAACAAAAAAACTAATTAACACAGAAGTAAGCCTTTACCATTCTAAATATGCAAACTTGATAGTAAGATTACTAGGAGCACATAATCTATCCCCAGGTTAAGAGCCTTAACCTTACCTGACCATTGTTCAACAATTCAATTCTCATTGAATGGTTGAACAATTACGCAGCAAATTAGACCTAATCACCCACAAGCAAAAACACAAAATAATTAGAATAGCATCAAATTACGACCTTGATCTCCCTAAAATCGCCGATCTGATTGCTTCGTAGTTGAAGCAATCAGATAGGTAGATCTCATGTTGTTTGAAGCAATCAAGATCTACCTATCTGATTGCTTCAATTAGATCAGAAGCAATCGGTTGGTGAGAAGCCATGAATATGTGACTCTCGGCATACACAATTGGAAGAAGGAGAGGGGAAAGGGAAGGGAAGGGTTTTCCCCATTGAAAGAAGGGAAGAGTGGTTCTATAATGCCGCGCCTCTCACGCATTTCCAGGACCTCTTATTTAATCCCATTCAATGACCGTTCAACCACCCATTTAAAAAAATTTCGAATCCTGCGTATACTGTGCTTTACCACTCAATTACTGTGATCAACTTTAAATATGTGGACGATATAATAGACACATCAGAGTTGTGCTTCGCTTGCTACAATAACTATTTAAATATGTAGCACTACCGATTAAATTGTTGTAACCCCTGCTTCCAAAAATTTTCATTTCGCCGTAAAAAATGTATTAAGTGATAGAGGGTGACCATTTAAACTGCTTTTTATTATATATATATATATAAATGTACCTAAATATAAATCAATTTTTTGGATAAAAATACTCTCTCTAAATCTATGAATGACATGGAGCCATTCAAGTACAATTAACGTGTATAAAACATATATTCTTCTAACAACCCCACCCTCCTCAGTTCAACAAAAGTTATAATTAATACATGGATGGCCCTTTTACTTCTCATATAGCTGATAATTAGTATTAATAAATGGATCTCCTTTTAATGCCATCCATAACTTGCTGATTGGTATGTGTTAGGATATGAAAGACCCTCGTGACAATAAAATCTTATGAAAGAATTTCAGTAGTTATCTTTGCTCAATATCGATACCATAAGTGTATGAATGGATCTTGCTTAAGATACATCAATTTGCTGTCAGCTTCATTAACAACTGGTATGACTATAAATAAACCGAGATATTCTTGAACTGCTCGTAAATCGTTACCTAAATAATTCATTAGAATCGTTTGTATAGTATACGAACAGAACATAGACAAAGTTTTAGAACTCATTTATTAAAGGAGCCGGGCATGAACATACTAAAGGTTTCGCGAATGTGTTCATGAATGGCTCGCATGAATAATAATCCAATTATAATATGTTCAAAACACATAATACATATAACTTAATTATGACTTTAATTACTTTTGAGTTTGGAAGTCCTAAATCAATTAAATGATTGGATCAAGTAAGGTGTAATTCTAATCTGAAAATAATTGATTTTGAACGAGAACATAAGTTTTCAAGTTCGAGTCCAGTTCGTATAATTTAACGAACAAATTCGACCTGAACACGAGTTTTGTAAACTAAATACTGAACGAGTTCAAACAAAATTTTAAAAATTAAACGAGCAAGAACATGAGCATGGCCGGAAACTAAACAAATGAGTTTGAACATATCTCTATTCGTCTATAATTCGGTACATATACCGCCCAAACAACTGGTATTACATTGGCAAGAAAAATATTGTAATATAGTTAAAAAAAGACAAAAAAAATATATTTACAAAAAAAACTGTCATACACTTTAGGCTCTGTTTAGTAAAATTTAATTTTTTATCCAATTCATAAACCGGAGAAAAATAAAAGCGTTTGGCAAATAATTCTCCTTTTTTTTTTCCTTCAGTTTTGAATTTTTTTTTAAAATAGGGCTGATTTTTAAAACTTCATTTAGAAGTTCTGATTTTTATTTTGAGACCATCGCCGCCCACGATTGTGGCGCGACCGTTGGCCACCACAGCCCGCCCCACTATCGCCATCGCAAACCACCACCAAAGGAAAAAACAACTCAAAATTAAAAATTGGGTCATCAAACACCCAAAAGAAAAAAAAATCAAAATAAAAACTAGGTAATCAAATACCTAATTGTTTTGTTAAAAATAATAACTAAATTATTATTTTTTAAGCAGAAAATCAAAACTGAAAGTATTTTCAAACGCTATCTTAAGCTTCAGCTTTCTTTGTATGTGGTTTAAAACCCGATATTGTATATATCAATGCATGTGTATATGTATGCATATCTATATACACGTGCCTATATACTTGTCGGGATAGCCTCACTCTTTGTGATGTAGCCAAAATTTTGAGAAATTTTCGCGATACAAATAGCACAAAGGATGGAGAAGCGTAAATAGAAAGACAGTAACTAGAAGGCAAATGTGGAACAGGAGTTCGGAAACAGAAAAATTGAAGGCACTTACATTTATCATTTTTATTTTTCTATTTTATATAATGATGATGAAAAATATTTAATTTTGTATACTTTTACCATTTTCTGTTTTCGTTTTTAGTAAAATTACTCAAACAGTGATCAAAAACTGAAAACACCTCCGTAATTTTTTAGTTTTTTTCAGAAAACTTAACCTAATATAAGAAAAAGTAACAAATTTTTTTGATAAAAGTACAGAAGTTTATTTTTAAAAGTACCAACCTCATTTGCTGGTTGTTGGCTAGTTGAGTGGCTTGAGTCACACACACCCTTTAGCTAATTAATTAAGGAGGAGATTGGTTAACGTACTGCTACCCTCCTGGTCCTGGATCACTATTTCACCGTAAGCAACTTCAAAGATCCATTGGGGTTGGGTCTCTCTGTTCAGCAACAGGTCCTTCGGCATCTTCATATATATATATATATAGTTAAAAGTGCATGAAATAAGAAAATTTACTCGGTTTTCTCGTTCACCGTGTACATGATACCAATAAAATATATGGGGCTTTTAAAAACGTATTGGAGATTGGGAATGGCAATGATGGTTGTTGGAAGGAGTAGGTTAGACTTTTTGGAATCCTATGCGCACTGCGACTGTTTTTACAAGACTTTGCTACACTCCACTCTCGAATACAGTGATTAAAAAGTTAATTGTGTGGACGGTGTATAAACCAGTGAATAGTCACATCGGCTCGGGCTGCCGTGTAGTCTTGTTCAGTCCAGTCCCCTTTTGGGCAGGTGATATACCTCGACCCGCTACATTTGCCATTCCTATTATGCACCAGCACAATAGCAGATCATGTCACTGAATTAATTCTCAACCCGGCAATTAAAAAAAGTTGCTACGATGCCCATTGTTACCTCGTTTAGACGCCACAACTGTAGATAATTTAGGTTATACTAGAATGAAAAAAAATCATGATCTTACTTTGAGGAGAGCGTCGTCCGGACCCCTGTGATGTAGCCAGAATTCTGATTAGCAGAAAATATGGAGAAGTGTAAATAAAATAGCAAGAAAACTTAAGGCTAATGAAGAGATCGGAAGCGCGAAAACCAAAATTTAACCACTATTTCCTCCATAGTTGTCCCATATTTTGTCAACTTTAACCTTAACCTTAGATAGTGACTCCTTTTTGTTACCATATCCGTCTATTGCTTTACAATTATATTAGTATGTATTTTCATGCCAGTTTATACAATCTTATTTCGTGTTGGCTAATCGTGAACCGTGCCTCTATTAGTAAATCCTTTTTAGAGCTAAATTCTTTCTGTTGCCAGATGGATCAATTTTTCTTTTTGCTAACTTTCCTTAGCAATTTTCGAACAAGCAAAGAATTGTAATTAAAATTCCAATTGACGCGTTCAGTGTTATTTGCAGTGCACTTTTAGGCCGTCGGCGGCAACCTCCAGTGACTGCCCGCGGCCACCTCCGGCGACTATCGGCTGCCGGCAGCCACCAACTACCATCGGCCACCGTCATGTCCTACCACCGCCACCGCAAACCATCATAAAAAAAAAAACTCAAAATAAAAACTGAGTTATCTAACACTAAAAAAAAAAAATCAAAATAAAAACAGGATTATCAAACACCCACTTGTTATTATTGTAAAAAAAAAATTTAAGCTGCTCTTTAAAAAAAAATTTCAAAAACTGAAAACAAAAAAAAAAAATTTATCTAACAGAGCAGGTGCATGTTCATAACATATCTTAGATCTACAGTGCTTATCTTTTTCCAAAAGAAAAAGATAAAAAAAAGAGGGGACCAGAAATCTAGGACTACGACCCTATCCCCAAAAAAAAGAACTAGCATAATCGGCATTCCATCCAACTTTCATGGAGAGTACACTCTATTGTTAGTACTAAAGAATGCCATCTTCCAGATAAAAACTGAACCTATGATTGCAATTCGGCAGAGTCAGCTGGAAGCATTTGCCGAGAACATAAGATACAATAGCACTGCTATACCCCTGGCACAAAAGAATGATGTTCATCTCCAGCACAATTCGTTTGTTAATATTTCCCTCATTTAAACGCAAAGAGAGTGCCCAGCACTAAAGAATTCACCTTACTAAAACTACAAAATGTGGTGAAGTTTTTCTCACTCATACCACTAGAAAGCGGGACTAACACTAAATAGCTTCTAGCTCAAGAACTAATGATTTATGGCACAAATAAGGACTTAAAACCTATAAACTTCGGCTGATCCAAGACCCTTAACAGTATTTAGATTAGATACTTTGTTAAACTTACGGGTAGGAACATAGCAAAAGTTCATTTAACAATTGATCTCTCAGCAGTCCACAGCAACCTTTTTTTTTTTTTTGTCTTTTTACTTTTTTTGGACGTCCAGAGCAACTGTGGGCCTTACTTTACGAAGAAAACCAGGATGCGAAGAAACCCTTGGTACCCTTCTCACCATGAATAGCATAACACTCTTTCAGTGGTGCTCTGTAGACGTCACACTTGGAGCTATCTGTTCCATGCCTTCTCGTACACTGCATTGTAAACAAAAATATCGCAGAATGTTGATAGAACAAAAATCCGAGGGTGTTATAATAAACTTTCTCCAATAACTTGCCGCTCGTGTAAATATCATCTTAAGAACTAAACCTCCATTGTACGTTGCGCGGGTCTTAGATGGAGTTCCAAGTAGAAACTAAATTACAGCCTCAAGAGCCATAAGATAGTTTAAAAGCCATGGAATTTGACCCTCACCTCTCCCAAACCCTTCCCCACCATTTATTCTCGATGTATAGCAGTAATAGCGCAAGCAGCAAGTCGGGTAATTCTGCACCCTTCACAAAAATAATGCACCGTCCAAATTTGCCAGTTCTATTTCTTACTCCTCTGCCTAACAGTAGTGTCCATTTCTCCACCCATGACAACCAAAGATCACCAGCAACCCAACAATCCACACCATCGCTCTATCCATGACATATTCAATATTCTGAGATATATCCATTGGGATTTAACTCACCACGGCCCATGAGCAATTCCATGGGAAACTATGGTCAATTGGAACCACGTCTGTTGCAGTATTGAAGATAAATAACGAGCAAACAGACTCCTCAAACCCATAATGCGCCAACACCACCACTTCTCTGTATTTCACAACCAAAAAAGCCAATCTCTTTCTCCTTCAATATGCACATACCTGCTCCTAGATCCATAAATCTTAGCATGTAAATACCATCACAAATTTGTTTTGGCATCTGCATTCTTGCCCGTGGGGAAAGATGGTGCGGCTGGTGCAAATGGTGAGGCTGGCCTTGCATGGGAGTCCTGTGGTGAACTGTTGCGGGGTTGGAGGGTGGCGCTGTGTTTGAACAAAGATAGAAACAACCCAGGAAAGCCTGCCTCAGCTGCCTCCTTAGTCAACCTTTCTTCAGTTTCTGCAGAGAATGGAATCAAATTTGGAATAAATTGGAACATACATGAAGGGGAATATGCTCATAGAGCTTTTAACTTCTAATTAAAACACAAAATCATGACTCACTCACAGCCCCTCCCACACTAAATTTTATGTATTTTGTGGGATTGGCTGGTAGGATAGCAGCACTCACCCTCTCGATCGAAGGACCTGGAAGATGAACCTGGTGGCATACCTGCAGAAAGGCACCAGCAGGTAATATTTTTCTAGAATAATTGCAGGAAAAGAAGTCTATAAGTTATGTTAATACCAGGACACTTAATATTGGCTGAAGCATGATCCTAAGACAGTAGTGCGTATGTTTGGCTCTGCCGAAACATATACCTAGGTATACCAGCGCCAACCCCACAAGATAGGTTTTTGGAAAAACATGGTGTATCATGATTCCTTAAAGCAGAACAATGTGTTAGGTCTACAAAATGCACGCACATCCACAAGCACAACGTGGAAAACTTGAAGCAAAAAACACAAGCAGTCGACACTTACCAAGAGAAGATATATTACTGACGACAGCCACAAAATTTTGGCCTCTTTCTAATATCAGAGTAAACAGGAAGAACGCATACCAAATTAAAACCCATAAAAACCAAAGCAAATGCTACAGTGACCAGGAAAAGGATAACATGAAAGAGAAAAATATAGGCAGGGGCGAGGGCAGAAATTTACAGTAAGGGGAGCAACACTCGGCTTTCATGAAATTTTGCTGCATTAGTAGCAAAGAGACTGGCACTAGTTCGAGTTCTTTTGGCAACAACAAGGGAAAGTCTAACTCACACCATCTTATCTCTGTCCCGTCACGTCAACTATAAACAAAATCAGCAAGAAAATGATCAAGTACGTATAAACAAATGAGGGGGTAAATTTGGAAATTATGTCAAACAAGAAAACACATTATAAACCCCTCAACTCTGTTTCAATACTTTAGCGTGATCAGTCAGATCACGGGAGGCAAAACTAAATACCCTTGTTATTTGGACCCTTTAAATAAAAAATTAAATTTATGAATAATTGCCAAAATAGGTGCATCCATGAATACAAACTATTTCTGGCAGTGGATTCGCAAACTCCTGAAGCATGTGGTAAAAACCGTTCATCAGGTTGCCGAGTACACAGAAAATAACAGCAACAGAGAAAACATATTAATGCAAAAACCTCTTTTACTTCAGAACCAGAAACATAAGGGAAGCAATTGCTCCTCATACCTAGTCCGTGGCCTTGCACCTGAATATAAAGTTCCCCCATCCATGATGCTAAACCATCCGAGACCAACAAAGCAAAATCAATTACAATAACAACCATACAAACATGCGAAAAGAGAGTGGAGCTAAAGCCCGCACCTGTTTTGTCACCAAAAAAGGCATAACTGACACTTTTTAAAAGGGTGTTAATTTTGCCGGAAACAACACATTATGTCAATATTCTCTTCATTCCACTGGATTACCCCTTTGACTTTTTGAAAATCTCTAGGATAACGGAAGTAGCAATTACAGATCAAATGAAATCCAGCATATGAATTTGCAAAAAGCAAAAGGGGAACCCCGTTGGAATGACGGATTATCAGGCACTTAATACGAATCAGATTAGTGATACCAAATTGCAGAAAGTTTGAGCCAAAAAAAGGTGTAAATTTAAGGCAGGCAAAAATCAAAACCTAAAGCTGCAACTGAGGGCACATAAGCAATGAAAGCGATTCATATCGTTCGATAGAAAAAAATTTCAAATGCAATAACAAACAAATTTAGCTAGGGCAGAAAACAACCGGCGGCTTATGAAAAAACGAATTAAAAATGATGAGGCAAGGGAAAAGATTGATACTTACTGCCAGGTTTCATCGTCTTGAGAGGTAGCATGGTTAGGTGAAACGATTTCCATGTGTTGAATTTGGGTGGTTCATCAGATGGTGGTACTGCCTGCGGTATGTGGTGTTGCAGTGGTGCATCAGAGGGCAGTGCTGGTTTGGACAGAGTAGATAGTTATTTCGGCTGTGCGTAGTTACTACGTGCTTTGAGGCTTGTGCATGCGTGATTTACAATCGGGTTTCTGAGGGTGTCAACAGATCAATGGAGAAGTCGAATTTGAAGGTTCAAGTTTGTGTCTATTAGTGTTTTATTTTCACTTAGGTGCATTGTTTAGATACCCCCAACGGTGTTAGATCTTTAGCCTTTTTCTTTATTCATCTTGTATGTTCTTACCTTCTTAACTTCTATTTTGTTGCAATGCAATTTCAAAGACGAAGGATGTTGGTGTCAGATCTTATGGTATACATTTCTTACCTTTTTCACCCAAGAAAAAGAAAAGAAAAGAAAAGCTAGGAATCTAGGATTACAACACTATCCCCCAAAAGAAGGCGCCTCAGCCTGAACAAAATCGGTATTCAATTCAACTTTTATGGATAGTACGCTCTACTGTTATTACTAAAGATCAATATAGAGTGCCTAAACAAATAGTATTTAAAAATGAATTGAAATGAGCTAGCTCAAGCTGAAAAAAAGAATGCCATCTTCCAGATAAAAACTGAAGCTGTGATTGCAATTCTTTTTACGTTGAGTTAGCTAGAAGTATTTGCAGAAAAAATAAGAGACAATAGCACTACTACACCCCTGGACACAAAAGAATGACGTTCATCTCCAGCATATTTCTTTTGTTAATATTTCCCTCATTTAAATGCAAAGAGAGTGCCCAGCACTAAAGAATTCACCTTATCAAAGCTACAAAACGTGGTGACGTTTTTCACTCGCATACTATTAGAAAGAGATTAACATTAAATGGTTTATTAGTTGAAGAACTAACGATATATGGCATACATAAGGACTTAAACCTATAAACTTGGGCTGATCCAAGACCCTTAAGGTATTTATATTAGACAATTCGTTAAACTTACAAGTAGGAACATAGCAAAAAGTCATTTAACAATTGGTCTCTCAGCAGTTCACAGCAACCTTTTTTTTTTCTCCCTTTCTATTTTTGGACGTCCACAGCAATTAGGGGCCTTATTTTACGAAGAAAAGCAGGATGCAAAGAAACCCTTGGTACCTTTCTCACCACGAATAGCACAACACTCTCTTAATGGTGCTCTGAAGAGGTCACACTTGGAGCTATCTGTTCCATGCCTTCTCATACACTGCATTGTCAACCAAAAATCACACAGAATGTTGATAGAACAAAATCCAAGGATATTATAACAAACTTTCGCCACTAACTTACCGCTCATGTGATTATCATCTTAAGAACTAAGCCTCCATTGTACGTTCCGCAGCTCTTAGGTGGAGTTCCAAGCAAATAGAAACTAAACTACAGCCATAAGAGCCATAAGATATTTTAAAAGCCAGGCTTTGACCCTAACCTCCCCCAACCCTTCCCCACTTTATATTCTCGATGTATAGCATAAACAACACATGTAGCAAGTAGGGTAGTTCCGCACCCTTCACCAAAATAATGCCTGGTGCAAATTTTCCAGTTCTAGTTCTTACTCCTCTGCCTAACAGCAGTATCCATTTCTCCACCCACGGCAACGAAAGATCACCAGCAACCCAACAATCCACACCATCGCTCTATCGATGACAAATTCCATATTCTGAGATATATCCATTGGGTTCTTAACTCATCACGGCCCACGAGCAACTCCATGGGAAATTATTGGAACCACCTCCGTTGCAGTATCGAAGGAAAATAACGAGCAATCCGACTCTCGTACCCATAATGCGCCAACACCACCACATCTCTCTATTTCACAACCAAAAAAGCCAATTTCTTCCTCCTTCAATATGCACATACCTGCTCCTAGATCCATAGATCTTTGCGGTTAATTACCGATCACCAATTTATTTTGGCATCTGCATTCTTGCCCGTGGGGAAAGATGGTGCGACTGGTGCAAATGGTGAGGCTGGTTTTGCATGGTAGTCCTGTGGTAAACTGTTGCGGGGTTTGAGGGTGGTGCTGGGTTTGAACAAGGACAGAAAGAACCCAGGAGAGCGATAGTCAATAGAGGAGAGGAAAGTGGGAGACATACACACACAGAGAGAGGGAGGAGGGGTGGGTAGAAGAAGGGGATAAGAGGGACGTTCGGTAAGTATTGTTGCCCTTTGTTGCGGAATAAGCCGAAAATGATACCCACTAAAATCTAAAGTGGCCAATGTAGGTCAAGGTTTCGCCGCTTTTACTTCAGAACCAGAACCATAAGGGAGGCAATTGCTCCTCATACCCGTCCAACATGCTAAACCATCCGAGATCAACAAAGCAAAATCAATTACAATAACAACCATACAAACATGCTACGAAGGGGCAGAGATAACGCCTGCGCCCCTCTTTGTCACCAAAAGAGGTATTACTGACACTTTTTAAAAGGGTGTTAATTTTGCCGGAAACACATTATATCTATATCTCTTCATTCCACTGGATTTACCCCTTTGACATTTTGAAAGTCTCTAGGTTAATGCAAGTAGCAATTACAAATCAAATGAAATCTAGCATAGGAATTTGTAAAAAGCGAGAGGGGGAACCCCATTGGAAACGGACGGAGTATCAGGCACTTATACAAATCAGATAAGTGATACCAAATTGCAAAAAGTTTGAGCCGAAAAACAGGATAAATTTAAGGTTCGCAAGCAAAAATCAAAACCTAAATCTAGAACTGACAACACATAAGCAACGAAATCGATCCATATCGTTCGGTAGAAAAAGTCCAGAGGCAATACAACCAAATTTACCTAGGGCATAAAAGAGCAGGCGGCCTACGACAGACGAATTAAAAATGACGAGGCAAGTGAAAAAGATGGATACTTACTGCCAGGAAAATGAACACGTGTAATTGTTATGGCAAACGAAACCAGAGTCATGCAATGAACGAATGAACGAACACCTGCGGCCTTTAAGAGATCAAAATTTTGGAGGTGAAAGGCTGATGCCAAAGAATGTGGGTTCGCAGTCGACGTGGAGGTGCCACAAGGAATGCAGTTCACGTCAGCTTCCAAGTGTGATGATGTGAGACACAGCAAGGGTGGAGCAAGGGCAGAGACCAAGGACTTCCCAGACAGAGCCTGAGGGTGGCAGTGCTGCGAGGGCTATGACGCAGGATGAATACACGACGACAGTCACAGTCCAATGCTTAGGTCCAGAGTCAGGGTCCTGTTATGTTTCTTTCTCTAGGATTCTAGAGTGAGAAAGTGAAAGTGAGAGAGAATTCTGAGAATCTAAAAATCTCAAGTCTCCCAAATGAATTCTCAAGACCTCTATTTATAGAGGTTGAGACGATAATGTCATCACGCGACACGTGGCGCTCCTCAGGAGTGACACGTCACTGAGGGGTCCACAGCTGCCGGTGCTCCACGGACTTCGAATCGCATATTCACCCGGCCTGCCCCGCACAGCGTCGCTCTATCTGTTTGGAAAGACTGGCTCCCATAGCGTCGATGTGGCTAGAGAACCCCCTTTATTTAGCCACCAATCCAAGCCCTTGCAGAGTCCCACAGGCCTGGCAGTGGTGGGGAAGACCCGACGCTTAACTGCCAGGCGGACTAGGCGCGATGCCCTTCGAAGACCTGCTCCCGTCTCGAAGTGACCCGGGGGTCATAGTCCACAGGGGTGCCGACGCAAGCCCCCAGTGCCGGAGCACATAGGCCAGTCACAAGACACCCTAATGGAGATAGTGTCCCAGAGGAATCGCTTATCCCGCGGGTGAGTCCTTGTGCCGGAGCACTCGGAGAGCGTCAAGGTAGCATCCCGGAGGACCCGTCTACCCGACGGGCCAGGTAGAATCCTGGAGGAGCCGTCTACCTAACGAAAGGGGAGTTGAAGAGCTCCCTGACGGATATAGTGTCCTGGAGGAGTCGCCTATTTCGCAGGCCGAGGTAGCATCTTGGAGGAGCCCCCTACCTGGCCGGCCGAGGTAGCATCCCGGAGGAGCCGTCTACCTGGCGGAAGGGGAGTTGAAGAGCTCCCTGGCGGAGATAGTGTCCCGGAGGAGTCGCCTATCCCCACGGTGAGTCCTTGTGCCGGAGCATTAGGAGCGCGTCAAAGGTAGCATTCCGGAGGAGCCGTCTACCCGACTGGCCGAGGTAGCATCCCGGAGGAGCAGTCTACCTGGCGGAAGGGGAGTTGAAGAGCTCCCTGGCAAAGATAGTGTCCTGGAGGAGTCGCCTATCCCCGCGGTGAGTCCTTGTGCCAGAGCACTCAGAGCGCGTCAAGATAGCATCCCGGAGGAGCCGTCTACCGGACTAGCCGAGGTAGCATCCCGGAGGAGCCGTCTACCGGACTAGCCGAGGTAGCATCCCGGAGGAGCCGTCTACCTGGCGGAAGGGGAGTTAAAGAGCTCCCTGACAGAGATAGTGTCCCGGAGGAGTCACCTATCACCGCAGGATGCTGCACATTCCAGAGAGTGGGCCGAAGCATGTTCCACAACCATGGCAAGGTGCGCATAGTGTGGTGAAAGGATGGACCGATGCAAGGAGCATGGCAATGTGACAAAGAGCCAGGGGGCGCGACTGTATCAGTGGCGCGGCGCATGGGCGCGGCGGAGTGTGTATGGTGCTCGGTGGCACGACATTGTGACAAAGAGCCTCGGGCAGGCCTGTATCAGCGGCGCGGCGCATGGGCGTGACAGAGTGTATGGCGACGGGGGTTGCGGAGTGACCTCCGGGCGACGGGGGTCGCGGAGGTGACCTCCGACCCTTTGAAGAGTAGTGTAAATGCTAAGTATGGAAGCCAAAGGCCAACCCTTTGGGGGGAAGGCCAAGGCCAACCATTGGGGGAGGCCAAGGCCAACCCCAGAGGAAGGCCGAGGCTGACTTTCTTTGGTAGACGCCAAGGTGCGCCGACGGGCGAAGGATGAAGTGCGACGGTCGCAGCATGATGAGTAGTCGCGCAAGGATGAGTTTCTTAGTGACGAGGTCACGTAGAAAGAGTGAGAAGTGCACGCGACTTGGGCGTGCACGTATTGACCGGTTGGAGGCGTTGAATGTTGCTTGTTGCTTGTGCGGACGTGTCATGCAAAATGGGATCCCCCAGTGGGCCTTTGGATGCGACCAGAAGAGGTTGGGAACAAAGGCCGACTTAAATGGGGGTGACAATCAGAATTTTGAGCGTTGATTATATCAAAATTCAGGATATTACGATAAAGGACATAAATTTAGAAAAGAAACAAAATGTGACAAAAAATGTGACCAATGACACGAAATTTGTGGTAATCATGTTCCTACCCGTTAAAATGACAATAGTGCCTTCATTCAAAATATACTTTATATACATATAGTATGTAATTTTTAAATGCTAATTTTTCGGGTTTGTCTTTCTCATTTCTTATTTTCTGCCTATTTTTAAAATACGTAGAGATAAATGCTAGTTTTCATATTATGTATTTCCTTTCGATGCAGTTGACCTAATCCAAGTCTTTTTTGCGCGGCTACTAAGATCGGTGGTCTATGGCGACATATATGTGCTCGCGCGCGTGTTTGGTAAGGAGGAATGACAGTGGTTGACGAAGAAGTGTGAGTGCGTGTGTCAATCGTCAGTGAAGGAAAAAGTATTGAGGTGGAGTTGACTTATTTGGGGGTAGTCAGTTGGTGGGTATTTGGAGTTGTATAATTTGCAGATCCGCGTGGTGTTATTGTTAAGGTCGCTGTGGTAGTTGTCAAAGGTGTTGGAGTCTGTCGGCCTACGATGGGGTCGACTGTGAACGATGAGAGACAGAGAGACGTACCACCCTTATCCTTCCATAACTTTCGATCTTAGATTCGTTTGAGATGAGATTCGGCGGAGACGACGATGAGTGTTTTACAAGACAAAGAGGAAAGAAAAATAACATATGGGCAGCTGTGATGCTGCCATTATTGAATGTCATGTGACGAGGTTCTGAACCGTTCTCAAACAATAGAACCAAATTAAAATAAAAGTATTAGAATTCAAAAGGGTGTATTTATAAAAGCAATGGGATCTCAAGGAAACATAAAAAACTAGGAAGGAAATGGCCTCTCATTTAATATCATATCCACCGGCCACCCCCTTTTTGGTCTCCCAGGACATACAAAGAGTAGGAAAGACAGAGCATAAAGCGAAGAAAAGCCCTGTGCCACTAGAATCAAATCACGTCCAAGGGGCAGATTTGTTATCCAATTGCCGCTGCTGGGAAGGAATCCAAATTTGTGATCTTTTTGTAATTTGTGTGGAATGGCCAGCCCAGCCCTGGACAATAAGGCGGAAAAAGTGGGCTTTAATTCCCCAATTGCCCTGGACAACAAGTATTGTACATTCTTTGTACAATTTCTTGGGTATCTTTTTTTTTACCTCCAACTTGATGTCTACATCTAGGAACGGCTCGTGGTTCGTTCGCCATAAAACTCGTTCATGTTCGTTCGTCTAATATACGAACAGAACATGAACAAGTTTTTAGAGCTCGTTTAATAAACGAGCCGAACATGAACACTCTAAAATGTTCATAAACGTGTTCGCGAACAGCTCGTATAAACAATAAATTAATTATAATATATTTACAAAATTAACATTTATATAAATCACATAAATTCAAATTTAAAGTTATAGGCCAAGACTTTAAGTCAGCCCAAAACCCCAAGCCCACTTATAAACATAAAGCCCAACCTAGATAATCCAATCCATGAAGCCCAAAACTTAAAAACCCTAACTATATAAAGTGAAACTAACCTAAACCTAATATCACAATTCAGAAACCACACTCCAGCCGCACTCTCTCCGTCCCAGCCGCACTCCAGCCGCACTCTCTCTGTCCTGTACCTCGCCGGCACACACGACACACACAGACGCAGATCGCACATGGCATGTCCATCCCTCCCTCTCTGTCGCTCTCTTCACAGACGGATTCAACTTGCGGCCGGATTCAACCGTCCATCTCCGTCACGTCGATCGCCTGTCTTCGCCGCGTCATCTCTCCGTCGCCGGATTCAACCTGCAGCGCCGGATTCAACTTGCAAAGTTGCAAAGCCGCAAAACGAAGTTTCAGATCTGCAAAGCCATCGCCTCTTCAAAGCTAAGGGCAACCTCGAATGCATCAACTCGTTGACCGTTGTCTATATCTTGATCGCCAATCGATAAGATTTATTTTTTCTGTGTTTTTGATTCTGCATTCTTTCTTGGATCTTCTATGTATCGTTTTTTATTAATTATAGCTTGATTGTTTGAATGATTTGAGAATTATGAGTAAATTTAGGGATTTGAATGGAACTTGAACATGAATACGAGCCTGAATTTTCGAACTCGAGTTCGGCTCGTATAATGTTAAACGAGTTGAGCGAGCCGAGCCCGAGTCTCACCATCACGAACACGAGCCGAGCTCGAACATCAAAATTTTGGCTCTTAACGAACACGAGCCGAGCTCGAACATGCAAAAACTTAAACGAACCGAGCTCGAACACACTCATGTTCGGCTCGAACTCGGTTCGTATACAGCCCTATCTACATCCTTCATAAATGAGGAAGGGGAGACCGGAGGCGAGGGTTTCGCGCTTCTCGTATAAGCTTACATGTTTGAGTTCCTTGAAAAACATTTGAAGTGAAGGGAGGAGGAGGTCGATCCTCCATTCACTTCAAATGCCCTTCAATTATGTAATTCATACATTAATAAATCCCTAAAATTGAAAAATAGCAAAAAATCGGTGATGGGAGAATAGTGGCCGTGTAGAGATTCATTTCATTAGTAATTACTAATATATAACACTCATCTGGACTCCAGTTCACGGTGTTTGTCACAGGATCATAACCATTTCCGGTCTTTTCAATTAGTTTGGACCATACACCATATTTTTGTTTCAAATAATTCTACTGGTTCTTTAATTGTTTTTGATTAAGGACAATACCTTTTTTTCCTTCAATTTTTTAATTAAATTATCCCATGACGCCTTCTTCAAGCTACCTCCAGCCTTTCCACCTTCCGATGCTTCTACAAGGCATGCATCTATGAAAAATTTATATAATTCTGAATCTTTCCAGTTTGCTCTAGAACCGCCCCCCCTCCCCCGGTCACTAGAAGCCATTCCTATACTACAACATTAGATATACTACTACAAAAGGTTAAAGGTCTAAGCTTTTGGAATTCAAAACAGGAAAAGTGTCAGTAATAAGTTTTAAATTTGTCACTAAGATTTTCGATGATAAAAGATAATTTAAAGTTTAGAATCAATGGCATTTGCCATTGACGATATAGTTAAACTTCCCGTAAAGTAAAATACTGTTAGATAACCAACTTCACTAGACCCACTCAACCCCAGTGGTCTACATGCATCAAGTTCTCCAAAGGTCTAGCAATTCGAATCACTATACCAGAGCAAAATATACCTAGACTTGTGCATTGTTCAATATTACACACTCATGGTTCAATATTTCATACCCAGGCCATGGAACCTCAGCCTTTGCTTGCTAAAATAATCTGAAATTTATTAAAATATCAAGCATGAAATACAAGTATTTGTTGTCACCATTTGATAAGATGAATTCTAAATCGTGGAAAACAAGCATCTCTTTGTAGGTAGTTATTACTATTTAAAGTTTTTAGCTTTTAGCATTTTTTGACAGTTTTCTTATCATGTAAAATGTCATCATTTTAGGTAGGCAGCTAGCTATCTAACAGCAAATCCGGTGTTACCTTCTTGTTACACCAAAACGGGGGATTGCCTTTGTACATGGTATAGATAGATGTATAGATAGATGTGTGAGGATGTGAGCCTTCATTGATGAACCTAATACTACGTATTGAACACTCTCCATATTCTTTAATACTTTTTGGAGAAGGCAAATTAAAGTCACTTCATAGGTGTTAAGAAAATCCCTGTCGTTCTTTGTGAAGCTACTGCCGGAAGACCCTCAGTTGCAGAGTTCTCTTATAGTGGCCCTCTCCTCACAGAATCTAACACTCACCCGGCTCCCACCAAATCTTCATGCAACTAAGGGCAAACGGCCAATTCTAGCAAATCTAATACATGCTGCCTTTAGGTTTCATCGAACATAGGTGGAAGTTTTAGATGTTTTACCCTTCTTCTTTTTTTTAATCCTCCTAGTAGCACCCAATAAAAAACCTAAACCTTATGGTCCTAGCTTTTCATTATGGAATGTTAAATACCCCAACTCCTCCTAGTAGCACCCAATAAAAAACCTAAACCTCACGGTCCTAGCTTTTCATTATAGAATGTTAAAATACCCCAACTGCTGCAGGGTTAGTGATTCAATTTTAGGTTTTCTCCCGTCTTTCTTAGATAAAAGAAGCAACCCAGTGGGGCTCCTATCATTGCAAGCACTTTTGCGAAGAGCTATTTTGCAGTACTCAAATTCTTTAAAAGTCTCCACATACTCCAAAAACTCTCCACAGTCCAAAATTTAGTGCATTGCAATTTTTCACAAAACAGCCGTATCCAAATCTAGTGTATCAAAAAGTGATTAGTGAATTGCAATTGCTTCAGTGAATCAAAAATTCTGTTTTCCATATCATGCGACGACCACCATGACACCATCTGTCTATCCAAATCTAGGGTTTTCCCTTTCTAGGTATATTTAGATTCTAGTGTTGTGTGTGACTTTGCCAAGATCATATTCATGAAGCTAATTACATTCACAGAGCAAGAGATAGATCAATAGCGCGAACAACAAATGGAAAAAAAAAGCCCTAACATTTAGAAGCACCGTTAGAAGAAAGAAATTACGAACCCGCAATTAAGGTTAGAGTTATATGAGAAGAGATCGCTTCAGGGGAGAAGAAAAAGAAGAGGTTTCAAAACGATCGGTCGGGAAGAATAGGGCGAAGAAAAGGAGGCAGAATAGGGAGGGCAGATTAGTTTGTTAGGGAAAAATTGTTTAACGGGAAATCATTGAACGCCTTAAGTGATAAGTGATAAGTTAGTCATGAATGATTTAAAATATTAGTCTTTATCTTACCTATTACTTATTACTTTAAGTGCTTAAAAAATACATTATCAAACATACTTGATTTTAAACCATTGAAAACTTGCAATTTTAAGTGTTGAAATGAATCATCAAACACACCCGAATATAAATGACTATATTGGCAATTATCCTTTTGGTAAGAGGAATATTCAGTTTCAAATTCACTTGAGTGTGGCCATATGCTCCTTTCACAGACAAACCCGCCCCAATCCAAAAGATTTGGATCCTAATCTATGAGCCGATGGGTCACTTCAGCATGGTCATATTTTCTGGGGGTTTAGGACTCTTGGGTTGGTTTGACAAAACTTTTTTTTTGATTTTCAGTTTTTAAAGAGCAGTTTTAAAGAGCAGTTTAATTTTATTTTTTTTACAAAAACAAGTGGGTGTTTGATAACCTTTTTTTTTTGTGTTTGGTAACCCTTTTTATTTTGACTTTTTTTTTGGTAGTTTGCGGTGGCGGTGGTGTGGTGTGGCGGTGATCGACGGTGGTGGTGGCCGGCGGTGGTTGCCGGCAGTGGGAGGGTGGTGGTGGTGGTCTCAAAAAAAAAAACCAAAAGTGAAAAAAAAAAAACCAGTTTCTGGAGTTTTTTTTTTACTCTGCAGTTTAAAAACTGGTTTTTTAAATTGGAGAAGGAAAAAAAAATGGTTACCAAACGCACTTTTTTTTTCAATTTTCAAAACTGAAAAAAAAGAGGAAAAAAAAGAGTGTCAAACCCACCCTTGGTCTCATTACAGACGACTTTCTTTAGTGGCTTTTGAAATTCTTGTTCTTTTCTTTTTGGGGCTATAATCAAGATGGTAACAAAAACGAACGTTAACCTCAATATGACCGCTGAGCCTAACATAACTGAGAATCACATTTTTATTAGATCTATATAAATCCATTACATCTTTACAGTCACCTATTTAATTATTTCTACTAACTACATTTAGCGAACCTTAATTTTCATCCAATACTTTTACTTGCTGAAGAAAAAGAGAGAGAAAAAAAAAAACAACTAACCATCCGTAGGGGCAATCTTAATTTGAGATCCTTTAAGAGATCCTATTTTTCCATACGTTGGAGCCTCATTTTATAAATTGCTTTCCATCCGTAGGGGCAATCTTAATTTGAGCAACTCCAAATCAAGGATAAATAGACACACTCAACTAGAGGATTTTGTACAGACAAAAAGGGATAATTTACAGATCCGGATAAAGGTAATATAGTAGAGCATCCTAATACAGTAAGTAGAGGATCTTAGTCGTAAGCTAGCCCTTTAAGACAAGTCAGTTAGTGTTGCACGATTACGCAACCTTGTTAGCACTTAGCACAGCACCAAAAGGAACACACCATTTTTACAGAGCCCAAAAGATGGAAATACATCAGTTCAGATCCTCGGATCCGATTATCAGCCTCCCTATGGCATGCCCCATTTACTTGTTCATGCCCCATTTACTTGTTCACGGTAGAGCTGCAGCACCTGCATGCATTTTGAGATTAAAATTAGGTGGTCACTTGGACTGAAAGCATACTAAGCATCTGTTTGTCAATCAACATGGTCACAAAGATTTCAACACCAAACGGAACCAGCAGTTTGTAATACTAATTATCTCACCTCTTGAAAGATGAACTCTCTTGCGCTTGGGTTTGTTCATGTTTGAAGCATATGATCAATGACCTCCTTCAAAGTGGCTCTCCTTCCTTCTTTAGAGTTCCACAATTCAGAAACGACGTATCTTCCGCTGGGATTATACTCGTTCATCTCTTGTAAGGCAGTGGTCACAGCCTTGTAAATCCCCGCGCCTGACTCCCTCTTCAATTTCTTAAGCTTTTGATCCTCTTCATCTAGTATTTCCTGCAACATGCCAACGTTACTTCTTTCAACAAGTCAAACTAATTTGCTCTTAACCTAAGTAGGCACTATGAATCCCCTTGTGCTTCAAATAAAGCAGACTCATAGGCCGGCCAGGCATTGCTTTGGATCAGAAGCCAAAGTGCGAATGCTGGTTGGATTCATTATGTTATTGCTAACACCAAGTAAGTTTTTTTTTGGTCAAACAACATCAAGTATATGTAATGCACCAGAGAATACCACCATAAACATCTCACTGACTAAGCGGGTGGGAACAATAAACACCAGATGAGCTTATCAATGGTGAATTTCCTTTGGCTTTACAGCATGTAAAGCACATCGTGCAATCATGAGTGCATTTACAAGGAGTAATACTACCAATAGGCTAAAGGGATTCCAATATCTACAAGAAAATGTTAAAAGCTGTACACTACTGACGTCGGCTAGATGCACAAATAAGAAAATCATTTAAAAGCTAACCGGAGCAAGGGAAACACAAGAACTTTCAGAAACCATACTTTAGGAAATCTGCCATCATGTGTGACTTTAATGGATGCCAGGTCGGGTTTCTTCAGATTCTCGTGCCAGGTCGACCATAGTTTAGACGCCTTTACCATCACTTGTTCAATTGAATAACTTCTCTTGAATGTTTCAAGAAATGGATTCTCATCGATCTCTCCCATTCTCTTTATCACTATATCACTTTCATCACCCAACACATCAGCCAACCCTGCACAAATCAATAAAATTAGCTTTACTAGTCGCAAAGGCAATAGTAGAAATTTTTGGCATCATTAATCAACCCTGGCTTGCAAAATCTATAGCTGGAGCACTTGCGAGACAGTAAACTCATGCAAGTAGCAGTTACATATCCTCCTTGCTTAAGATTTACCATTAGCATTAAACGTTTAGGCAACTCTATTTTGTCGGATAGTGGCACTGTCGGGGTTTGAAGTGGTTGATAACAATTTGAAAACTTATCGGAGAATATCCAGCTCCCACACTGCATTCTTCTGAGAGAATCGAGAATGTTGGATGAGGAATTCCAAAAACTTCAATTATGACCGATACAGGCCATTGTTGAGAGCCAAAATGCAAGCATGTATAAGTCCACCACTTGTAGCTCCTCAACTGACTAACAATTTCCAATCGTAACAAAACATTGCATCACTCACAAGGAATTCAAGAGAAAGAGATACTAGCATGAAATATCTGTATTTTACAAGGCTTAAAAAACTTAATGACTTAGTGCAAAAAATCACGTAGGAAAAAGCCATGCATGTAAGGGAAAGAAAGGCCATCAATAAGAAACCAAACATTCAATCCAAATATTTCTACTATAAATTCGATGATGTGACGTGCTCACGGCACTTTATCATAATTATACGATTACATTTCTCTTCTATCTTTAGCCGATGACCAATAATCTAAATCACGCAAGCCAATGAGTTTTTTCATCAGAATACATGAATAAGAACAATGCTAACAAACCTAAGCAGAAATTTCCATGTATAAATTGCAGAACATATGTATCTATGGAATTAAAATAGCAAGATTTGGAACACTCCTGCAGAGGCTGCAGTCTGCTACAAGAAAACTACCATCGAACTGAACACTTGCATCCTCACATGGTAAGATGTAACCACTTACACAATTCTACTTTGAGCTGAAAAGGAAAAGAAAGCAGAAGTAGACAGATTAAGAGTACCTCAATCAGTGCTTTACGGGCTTCTTCAAGCTCATCTTTACTTTGTCGCTGTTTGACAATAAGGGTTTGATTCAAAGATACCAAATTATCAATTTCATCTCCAATGTTCTTCTTATTAGAGCTTTCCTCTAGTTTCTGGAAATTAAGACCAGGTCAATACACATGTTCAAAGACAGAAAACCATTCCATTCAGTGGCATGAGCAATCTGCAAACCTGTTGCTCTTCAATTAGCCTAAGGAGGTTTGCCGTAGCCCCAGTTGTTCTATATAGGCCTTTCGGAGTTAATCCACTCTGACATTATTCTGAAAAGACAAGAAATCACATCAGTGGCGATGGTGAAGCAATCTTCAATCTTCAATAATGCACTCGACACGTCCCGAACGTGGACCTTCCCTCCTGTACGGGTCCTCTGTTAATCAGCCTTATGACCGCTACTGCCGTGTGACTCTACTAACTTGATCCATGAATGCGCTCGACACGCTGACTTTCCCTTATGTGTGAGTCCTCTGTCGACCAGCATTATGATCGTGATTGTAGCATCACTCCATCAGCTAGTTCCATAAATGCGCTCGACACGTCTCACACGTTGACTTTTCCTCATGTGCGAGTCCTCTGTCGACTAGCATTATGATCGTGACTATAGCATCACTCCATCAGCTAGTTCCAGAAATGCGCTCGACACGTCTCCCACGTTGACTTTTCCTCATGTGCGAGTCCTCTGTTGACCAGCATTATGATCGTGACTGTAGCATCACTCCATCTACTAGTTCCAGAAATGCGCTCGACACGTCTCGCACGTTAACTTTTCCTCATGTGCGAGTCCTCTGTCGACCAGCATTATGATCGTGACTGTCGCATCACACCATCAACTAGCTCCAGAAATGCATTCAACAAGTCTTGTACATGGAACTTTCCCTCCTGTGTGAGTTCTTTGTTGACCATGACTGTAGTATCACTCCAGCGGCTAGTTCCAGAAGTGCTTTTGATGCGTCCTGCTCATGAATCTTACTTGCATTATCTACTTTTTCTTGTGCTCTCATCATTGTCATTTTTAGTCATGCAGCACGCTCCTTTAAACCATCGCATAATAATATATATATATATATATATATATATATATATATATATATATATCTTTTTTCTTTTTTTTGGCTGGGCCGTTCACAGTTTTAGCTCATGTGGGCCAGGAGCATTGATATTGCAGTTTAGGCTCGTGCTGAGGAGCGTTGTTCGTGCAGTTTAAGCTCGTGCTGAGGAGCGTTAAGTGTGCAGCTTTGATCTTGCAGTTTAGGCTCGTGTCGAGGAGCTATTATCTTGCAGTTTAGGTTCATTCTAAGGAGCTTTGTTCGTGCAATTTAAGCTCATGTTGAGGAGCGTTAAGTGTGCAGCTTTGATCTTGAAGTTTAGGCTCGTGCCGAGGAGCTATGATCTTTGATTTTGTTCTTCACTTTGAGCATCGGGCTTGATCGATGAAGATGACTTGTAGCTAATTGAAAGGGCTTGGGAGCTTCTTCTCCAACCAAACAATACGACTTCGACCTTTGAATTCGGGCTTGAAGCTTGGTCGGATGAAAATGACTTGCAGCTAGTTGAAGGGCTTCAGAGCTTGATCTTCAATCAGACGATGCGATGTTGACTTTTGAATCCAGGCTTGAAGGTTGGTCAGGTGAAAACGACTTGCAGCTAGTTGAAGGGCTTCAGTGCTTGATCTTCAACTAGACGATGCGACGTTGACTTTTGAATCCAGGCTTGAAGCTTGGTCAAATGAAAATGACTTACAGCTAGTTGAAGGGCTTCAGTGCTTGATCTTCAACCAGACGATGCAACATTGACTTTTGAATCCGAGCTTGAAGCTTGATCAGATGAAGACGACTTATAGCATGTGGAAGGGCTTCAGCGCTTGATCTTCAGCCAGACGATGCGACGTTGACCTTCGAATCCAGGCTTGAAGCTTGATGGGATGAAGATGACTAGCAGCTAGTTGAATGGCTTCAAAGCTTGATCTCCAATAAGATGATACGGCTTTGACCTTCGAATCCAGGCTTGAAGCTTGATCGGATGAAGATGACTTGCAACTAGTTGAAAGGCTTCAAAGCTTGATCTCCAACAAGATGATACGACTTTGACCTTCGAATCTGGGCTTGAAGCTTGATCGGATGAAGATGACTGGCATCTAGTTGAAGGGCTTCAAAGCTTGATCTTTAACCAGACGATGCGATGTTGACCTTCGAATCCGGGCTTGAAGCTTGGTCGGATAACGACAGCTTGCAGCTAGTTGAAGGGCTTTAGCGCTTGATCTTCAACAAGACGATGCGACGTTGACCTTCGAATCCAGGCTTGAAGCTTGATCGGATGAAGACAACATAACTTGGAATATATATAATTTTTTAATACCCAAGGGTCGTAGAGCTTAATCTTGGATATGCTTTTAGTGCATCCCTTCTGAAGGCTTGACCTTTTTACATTTCAAGAGGCTTTAAAGGGATGCTGAGTCTTTTGGGAGACCTTTCAAGCTTTGGATGCCCCCAGCATGGAGGTCTTAGGCGATCTGTTCTCTTGCTGCTGATAAGGAGCTGAAGAGACTATGGATCCAAAGTTGACGGAAGCGTTATTTGACTTTTCTACCTCCTCATCATGTATTTCGATTTTCTTTTTTCTAGACAAGTCCATAATCACCTCCTTGAGTGTGAAGCACTTCTTGGTAGGATGACTGATGAGCCGGTGGTACTTGCAGTACCTCGGGTTATTGTCCTACCCCGCTTCTTCCACGCGTTTCAACTTAGGGAGATCAATAGGCTTATGTTTGATTAGAAAGTCTAGTATCCCTGGGACTTATGAGTCTGAAAAGGGATAGATTTTTTGTTCTAACTCTTTGAACTTTGGCCATGGACTTTCTCTTCCTTGGGGCTAATTTTTCTTCTTGTCTTGTTTCTCTTTTCTATGTTTATCGAAGGTCTTCAATGGAGTTGCTGTGATGACCATTGAATCTTCTGTGGTTGCTTTTGATCCCGACCACCATCTCGCTTCTCTGGTGTCTTCACGGGGGTCACCTATTGGTGGATTACTTCCACCGTAACTTGCTATGGTGATCTCCATGTTGTGGCCTCGTGTTGCCAGCTCCTCAAAGGTACGGGGTTTGTTACCTTGTAAATGTATAGGAGCCCCCGTGCATGCCTTGCATACACATTTCTACGGTATAGGCTTCGGACAGTCTTTCTTTACAGTCCAAGCTCAAAGTTCGCCACCTGTTGATGTAATCCACTACAGGCTCTTCTTTTCGTTGCTTGGTGTTTGTGAGCTCCATCATACTCACAGAGTGGCGGGTACTGTAGAAGCGATTTTAAAATTCTCGATCCATTTCTTCCTAACAATCTATTGACTCGGTTTCCAAGTCGGTATACCAATCGAAGGCTTTCCCTTTGAGAGATCGGACGACTGCTTCACGAGGAGGTCCCCTTTTGTTCCAGCATCGTTACAAGTCTGGATGAAAATGGGCGACGTGCTGCCTTGGGTTGCCCTTCCCATCAAACTGTTGAAACTTAGGCGGTTGATACCCGACTGGCATTCTCATGTTGTCGATTCTCTTTGTATAAGGCTTCAAGTACATGTGAGTGTCGCGAGATAGTCCTCTGTATTGAGCCTTGATTGTGTTTGCTATCATTTCTTACAGTTGTTGGACAAACAGGGAGGCCGCGGAGATGAACTTATTCTCCTTGTTTTCATGTCTGCCGAAGGTAGATGCATCAGGATGTTCATTGGTATCATCTTGCTTAAGAGCTTCATCTACATCACCAACGTCACCCAACTTTGATTCTCCACTCTTCTTCAATTCCAACTTGTTCATCGAGTTTGCAATCTGAAGATCGTTTTCCTCTACCGTCTTTGTCAGTTTTTCAATTGCACGAGACATAGTGGCCAGTTGCTCTTCAAGTGAAATGGCACTAGTCATCATAACCAGCAAATTGAAATGATGTTCGAAAGTATTTGACGCCATTGATGTATAGTGTAGGCTTTGATTATCTTCTTATGGAGAAGGAGATGAGAGGCAAAGTGGTCCCACTGGGCGTGCCAGAAATTTGTAAGCACAAATTTCGTGTCTAAGCTGTGAGACAAGAAATAATTGCACAAAAATTCAATTTAATGATTTTTAAAGTAAATGTTACACCATTCTGTGGTTGTTACACAAAACAAATGTAAAATCTTATGATTCGATCTCCGGTTCAGTTACAATCCAAGGGCTGAAATAGCATGATCTTGTAGGCTTCCTTGTCATCAGCTCCGGTGGCGTGGAAATTCTGCTAATCTATTGTTGGCAGACAAATTGGCTTCTGCAAATATCGATGCATTAGAGAAAGCTTTTGATTCCGCTATCAAAAGATATAGACCAAGAGTTATTCGAGCTCTTCAAAAAGAAAGAAGGTCGACTTCTGTAGATAGCAGACTGAGCCCTCAGAATACAGGATTGGTGGCGCAGAGCTCTGGCCTTTCTGATGTCATAGAATCTCCGAAGTCTAGCAATATAAGCCTGAAAAGTCAAACCTCAAATGCATCAACAGTTTCTGACGTTCATATCATTGCTATTGACTCTGGTGTTCCTCGCAAACCACCTAGTGGAAAATGTGCCAATGACCAAGCAAATTATCCCAAGCTGGTTGAGCTACTCATCAACAGTTCTGAGTATTCGTCACATCTTATAAATGAGGTAACTGGAGGAAAATTAGGATCTCCAGCAGAAGACATCGATACAGGAACTGATTTGGGTTTGACTGACATGACTTCAGTAGTTCATGAGTTCCGGAGTGGGTTCCGTGCAGCCCTTAGGGACTTGCAAGGATTTCACATATTTCTTCTCACACTCCATCAGCAGTTGGATAGCTTGTTACGAGCATTTCAGAACATAATAAATAGAACTTCCCCTGGGGATTTTGACAAAGAGGATTTGGTGGTTCCCGAGTCTCCAACACATGCTGTAGGTGTTGGTGTTCATTGTCCTTTTCCGTCAGATAAGGAAAGGGTAACTAATGATAACCAGTCAGATCTAAATGATTCAGTGCTGCAAAAAACAGCTCCTAGGCCCTCATCTTCTGGCTATAAAGAGAGCTCAGACTCTGCTTCACCCATCTCAAGGGATGGATGGCATGGAAAGTTCAGCAAGGGAAGCGGGGAACATCTTCGTAGCTTGCGTTTGAAATCAAAGCTACGCGACTTCCAAAATTTTGCTAAGGTATACTCGTTTAGGACTCTTTAGTGCATTTGGCGTCATAGACAATTATTTTATGAGCTTCACATCATAGACTATTTAGTGCTAAATTTTTTGAGGCCAGGATGTCTCAACCTCTCAAAATTCTGATAACAGGATTACTTGGGACACATTTTTCTTAGTATGGTACAAGTTTGCAGATGGTATATAATGATATCTGTAAGACTTAGTTATTGGGTTTTTAAATTTGCAGGATGGTATGTTCCTTTTGAGAAATGGTAATGGCATACAGTTGATTTCTTTCATAATGTAAAGATAAGATATATGTGCATCTGAGGGATGTTTGTGTAAAAATGTACTGGCATTCTCATTTGCGTTGCAGTCTTTATAGGATTTGACTGATGTGCTTGAGTAATGGAAATACATTTTAGTTGAGAAGTTTGTGTTGGTGGAACTTGTTCCATTGACAGAAAAGGCGAATTAAGTTTTAGTTCAACTTATCTAGAACTGAATAATTGAGACTAGGGTGCATAATATCTCTTGAGGAGCTGTAGTGTGTGCCTGTTTTATGTGTTCCTCGTTTTTGTACTTGAACCATCTTGTGTAAATTGTTCTTTTCACAGGTTGATGTGGAACTAAATAAAGAACTGGAACAACGGAACGGCATGCTTAAAAACGATGCTGTTAAATTATGCCAGCTGGAAAATAATCTTAACACTGGTTTTTTTGAGGGCAGTGATACTAATTTTGTTGTTGATGCTTATGAGCTGAAGGTACTATATTCTCAACTTGTAAGATGTCTGCATCCATGTCTTTACACTCTAGTTTGTTCTTTGTACAAGGCTATAATTTTGTTTTTCAAACGTTGTAACTTTTAGGTCCGGCTTGAGCACATACTTGAAAGGATAGCATTGATATCTGATGCTGCAAATATGGAAAAGCCATCGCTAATTTCAGGTAGCCTTTTTATTGGTGGGGCCCAAGCTGCTAGATCGGTATACACTCTGCAACATGAGGGAGTTACACACATATTATGTTTGTGTTCTAATGAAATTGGACAATCGGATTCTCAGTACCCAGATCAATTCAAGTATAAAAACTTTTCTGTAAGTTGTGAAACCGTTTCATTTTATTTTCAAGTTAGTTGCGTTTTCTTTCATGAGACCTGGGGACTTCTTCAATTTCAGGGTGGGATATTATCATTCTCTAGTTTATCATACTGAAATTCTTTTAGACAAACCCTCCTCCATTAATATATTGAGTGTATGTGTACCAAGTCCCTTGGGTTGGTTCTGTGGTTAAAAATATCTTCTTTTTATGTCATTAATATTGCTTAAGTAGATACTAATTAGCAGACGGTAGTCGAGTGCATCTAGTTAAGAGGTGTGAGAGTTTGTGTCTATGGACGGATTGTCATTTGAAAAGAAAAAGTTATATCTTTGGCTGTAAAAAAAGGGTCTGCTCAGCGCACAAGGCTTCCCCCATTGAGGGGTCTCGGGAGGGTGTGAGCACAAGGCTTCCCCCATTGTGGGGCTTTGGGAGGGTGAGCAACACATTAAATAGAGCTGTCATTTTTCGTCCTCACATGCCTCGTGTTAACAATTTAGCAGTCTAGCTTTTTTCTTTCCTTTGCTTTTGCAGTTTACATCTTTTCATATAATGATAACTTACCTTATATGAACAGATATGTGACAACGAAGATACAAATATAAGTGATATATTTGAAGAAGCGCATGATTATATAGATGATATTGAGCATATAGGCGGGAAGGTTCTGGTTCATTGCTTTGAAGGGAGAAGCAGAAGTGCAACACTAGTTCTTGCATACTTGATGCTTAGGAAGTAAGTGCAAATTCTGTAGTTGACTAGCAGTTGTGGTCTATATCTTGTGTGGATTGTTAGTCCTTCACCTAAACCCTTTTCTTCGAGAATTGCGAAATATACACTTTTCCTTGTAACATCAGCACTTCGTTTCTCGCAAGAGGGTGAAATTTGCCGCTATCTGTGGCAACAAATCCTCCCTCTCTTTTTTTACCGTCTTTTTACTTTTTCTTTTACATTTCATTTGTATTTCAAGTGAAGCCTTAATTTCATAGTGGCTCTCTTAAGAAGTCCCTTTCTTACACAGAAACTTCACTTTATTGGAAGCCTGGAATACCCTGAAACGAGTCCACCGTCGAGCTCAACCAAATGACGGGTTTGCAAAGATTTTGTTGGACCTAGACCGGAAGTTGTATGGGAAGGTCTCCATGGAGTGGCAGCAGCGGAAACCAATGATGAAAGTCTGCCCCATCTGCGGGAAGAATGCTGGCCTGAGCAGCAGCTCACTGAAGCTTCACTTGCCAAAATCGCACAAGAAGCTGTCGTCAGGGAGCGTGGACAGCGCATTGACAATGGAAATACAGAAGGCTCTGGACGCACTGAAGATAAGTCGAGGTGGAAGTGTCAGCCCTACGCAGCGGCATTCCTCCTTCAATGATGGATGATTAAGAACATTCAGTTATTAACATTTGAAGACGGTAGCGATGAGATCTTTGTTTGACCTTGTGTTCCGCACAAGCTGGAAACAAGGAGCTGCAGGTTTGCCCCTCGACTGTTGGACCTACTTCAGGGTCAGAATTTTATCACAAGCTTGCCAAATCGTTGCAATGCTACAATGTAAATATCTACCCATCACTGCTGTATGAAATGTATCACAAGCTATCAATACAATCCGTATTGATTGATAACATGATTTCCCACTAGTAATAAGGAATAACATGATTCAATTGTTATATCACTAAAAGGATGTTCCACTAGTAAACGTTGCTATAGAATGACTACATTCTCGTTCACCAATCGATGATGCGTCAGTTTAGTTGATCAACTAAGGCGGTTTATAATCTTGCAAAAAGTTCGATGATTTTTGAAATTAATACGAGTGGTCTTTGTATAGTACTTTCTGTTTTCCGATAACAAAATTTGTTTGCTAATAGTAAAATTTGTCAGGAATGTACGTTGCATTATCCAAATGTACCATAATTGAACCTCCACTGAGAATTGCAACTTTGAGTCATAATTGAACTCCGGTTCGACGTCTACTTAATTAGGCTAATAGTTCATCGGGCAATAGTTTGCAACAACTGTTGAATCATCACATAGTTAACTCTATCAGCTGATCCACTTTTGCTTCGACGTCCCATTCTTCTTAGCAAGACATGCTGACCACCGCACTTTCATTCCCATGCAAATTGCAATGCTTTCCTGGATTCCGTGCTCCTTTAAAACCACAGTTCTCAATTAACATACCGGAGAGGCTATCAATTTTTTTCCATAGAATGGTACGTAGGATTTAATTACCCGCGCTTCTTCTTGATTTTAACAAGCCATGACCCCTTGCGGCTGGTTAAAATTGTTTCCTTTGATCTCACTCTGATTAGTTGACTGCAAAAGGCTACCGGTATGACCTAACATATTCATAATACAGTAAGACAGGTAAGTTTTTGACCAAAGATAATAGTGCGTACACACGCGAAAATACAGAGAAAGAGGGATGGCACACAGGTTATGTACGAAAACCAGGCATCATGACCTTGAAGAAGTGCCTGCCGATTGAAACGTCCTTGTTCACCCAAGCAGAAGCCATGGTCTAGTTAAACCCACTTTAACCTACTTTAACGTGAAAAACCAATCGAGCATTATTCAATTGATTGACCATGACCCAGCTAAGACATTAAACATGGCTCAATTATAAGTCTACCTTACAGCCTTACAATTATTCCTTTTACACAGTACAATCAAAATAGAATGTGATATTTGGAGTGTGAAAGGACAAACTGGAAACGCTTAGAGGAAGTGGTTGCTCAATTAATCTTGGAGCTCTTTTTTTCTTTAGTTGTGGCTGATTGGAAATTCAACTGCCTGCTGCGTGGTTGGCGTTAACTGACTCTATGACCGAAGAAATTGCTGATGATATGCTGGGTTGTGTTGAAAAATCACTAGAGGCTCTGATTAGTTTGTTAGACCCAGTTCCGACAGTTTAGATTGATAAGCCCTACAACACATTCAGAAATGTTCAAGTAAAAGAAAAGTACAGGGGAGGTGTGCACATACATAGAAGACAACTCACTCCAGTGGCCTCCAATTATGCCAAGTCTGGTCGCTTAAGCTAGACTGCCAGCCCCGTCTACTGGTGTAGATGTGGAAGGGAACTTCCTGACCTCTCAGTTGGATTGAGTAAGGCCTAATAGGTAAACTGGTGAGATTGTATAGCTTGACCAATTCAAATTCCCCTCCCCGGGCCTATTTTTCAGGTTACAAGTGTTGAACAATGGAAAACCATTTAAACTGCTTTAGCAATTAGCAACTAGACTAGTGGTAAAAGCAGCATCTCTTCAGATTAACTATTGTTTTAGTAGCGATAAATGCGGTTCGTCCGAAGGACTATGATAGGGAATTATTGCAACTTCATTTCACCGAGTCTTAAAACTCCAAAGAGATAGGTGGCTAGCATAGAAAGTATGTGTTAGTGAGCCAGCTGGTTACCAAAATGGCCAAGTTGTAGACCGACTTGACAGAATTGTGCTTCTGGTTTTGTTGGATAAGTAATTTTCGTCTAAGGGCACCAATCTTGTACTCTCTCTTTGAAGTGTATTTCCATTTTCTGGGTACATTTGCATTATTTGGACCCTTCTTTTAGATGGTTATGCCTGCATGATCCGGGTGAGTCGTGAGCAGGCCCCGTGTCGCCAAGGTGGTGCGGAATCTGTCATTTGCTACAATTTGTAAGCAATGTTGTTACACCGATTTCATTTGATGTTTCAATACCGTTTCAGGATTAATTTCGCTGATGATTTTGTTGCGGCCTAGTTTGCTTTCCTGGTAGCAAAGTACTTAGTTGCCTTTCATGGTGATGCCTTGTGGCATGATTTTATGGTTTGTAGCTCTTTTGGGTGTTTTACTTGGAAGAATAGTTCTTTACTAGTAGTCGAGAACTTGTAAGAGGTACATAATGAATCAATGGCATAGAAGCTTTCGGTGCATACTGTCATGAGTATGCTTAGAATTTTATTGAATTAGTTAGATATGTTTTCGTTTTTAAGTAATTTCAGGGCGCTTCTTTATTTTAGAAACCAAACTGGTGTCGAATTAATCCCATATAATCCAGGTGATTTTTGGGTTTCACTTTCATTATTTTCAGTTCTTTTGGATTTATTCTCTGGAACACCTCCAAATCCGACCACCACCATCAAACTAACACCACCACCGCACTTCCATCCCCTCATAATTAGGGTTTAATACATAATGCTCTGATTGACAACAATCAATATAGTATTCTACATATTATGCATCATCAGCATCTCTAGGTGTTCGGTATACCCAAGCTAAAATTACAATCTAAAAATGAAACTAAATTCAAATTGCACACTGAAAAAACATGGATGGATATCAAAATCATACCCTACTGTAGTCATCGTACGAAACTATATAAAGATTCAAAATCAAAATTGTTGGAAGATCGAAATCATACCTTTTAAGTGAGGCTGACAGATAATTATTGCCGGCAGCAGTGGAGGGCGGCGGTGTTGGTGGCGCGGCGGCAGTGGAGGCTTGGTGACGGGCCTCAGTGGAGGTGGATATGTTGGTCACGCGGTGTCGGGGGGAGGATGAGGTGTTGTCGGTGGTGGGGCACAGCAGAGATGAGAACGGCGGTGAGAACGAGGCAGTGGAGATGGGGCACCGTAGGATCGCCGGCAGTGAGAACTCAGAGTATTCGAAAAGAGAAATGGGGGGAGAGAAAACTAGATCTGGGAGATTTAGTAAAGACTTTTAGCGACGGAACAAAGCCGTCGCTAAAAGTCCGTCGGTGAAGGTTAAACTTTTAGCGACGGTGTTATTCCGTCGCTAAAATATTGTTATTGAACCCTTGGAAATTAAAAAAAATCTAAAAAAGTTTTAGTGACGGAAGAACCGTCGCTAAAAGACCGCCGGCAAAATTCCGTCGCCAAAAACTTTTTACGACGTAGGGTTCCGTCGCTAACAGTTTTTAACGACAGAATTTTCTGTCGGTGAAAGCATATTTAGCGACGGAAGCACTTCTGTCGCTGAAAATCCGTCGCAAAAAGCCTATTTTCTTGTAGTATATAAGCCGAGAATTACGAGCAATTTGACTAATGGAGAATTTTTCTCCTTTGAAAAGCACAACATTCCAACTTAACAAGATAAACAAAAGAAGAACCAAAATAGTTCCTAGGCACCACAATTCAATACGAATACGGTAGAAAGGCTAGCTTAACCAGAAAGCCAATGGCTGACAGAGGGGTATGGAGAAAAAAACTGAGAACAAGGTCATAGGAATAGAACCCACAAGGATTGAACGCAAGGACACTAAAAAAAAAAAGATGTGTTTATGAGTTTCTGAGGTGAGAGAAGAAAGAGGACATTTGTCTAAAAATAGGGCAATGGCGTTTAACCAGTTTAGAGCTAAGGGAAAGTCGACCATGTAGAAATTTTCACAAAAACACCTTGAGCTCCTCCAGGATTGTGATTTTCCAGAGTTTAATCCAAAGACTAGGCGACATAAAAGGGAGCCGCAAGAGATGGCTAAGTGCTTAGCAATCAAAAATTGACAGATTGAAGCAACTGAGCATTGATTAGCCACAACAAAAAGCCAGAAGCGAACGTCCCCCGAACCAAGTTGTAAAAGCTTAATTCACAAAATGAGGGGCGCAATCTCCACTGGAAACGTGGCCAGAAGAACTTTTAAATCCCATTGAGAAGTGCTAGGAACAAAACAAGTCCGCAACCAGCCAGTGAGCGTTCGAATTCTACAGTAAGACTTTAACGATGATGGTGGTACAGAAGGTAACCACTAGTTCGTTCAAACCAAAATCGAGCGGCCATCTCCAATATGCCTTTGTAATCTTTAGTTAAGTATACGCTAACCTCATTTCCAAAAAAAAAAAATGTATACGCTGACCTATCAAAAGATACAATGCCAAACCCAGAAGGAAGATTGAGAAGGGGGTCCAGGAAGAAGTTATAGCGAACAAAATACCGACCTTTGTAAAAGAAAAATAGAAAAAAAAAAAGTTACAGTAAAAAGAATAAAGAATCTATAACTCCATACTACAATAATTTATTCCTCATGAATTTGACTTTCCATGTCTTAATCCCCAAATAAGAGTACGGCCGTCAACGGTATTTTAATTAGGAAGAGCGGTGGCAAGGGGGTATAATCGTCTTTGCAAAGAAAATTGCATTAGTGCTGAAATACTGATCCAATGGCCCAGCTGAAATCAGGAATCGGATTTTGTTTGCCCTAAGAATTACGCTTTCGTTCGTGGGATATCTGTCAATCCTCTCTCCTTCTCTCCGCCTTTAAGGATTTCTCGCTCGCCGACGCGTTGCAAATCATGGCCGGCACCCGCGACGGTGACTATCCAATCCCTATCTTCTTTCGTTTGTTTTCAGTTGTCGAAATACCTAATTTCACGTTACATTTTTAAAGCCTCATTAATGTTTCTTTCTTAGGTTTCCATGTCCGATTAATTTCATACCCTGCTAATGTTTTTACGTTCCTTTCCGATTTTGAGCTGTCTCTGCTTTACATATGTTGCCACGGAGTTTACATCCTGTGTTCGTATCCCTCGATTTTCGAGAATCTCTAGAATTGGATTTGAACATGTTTCAACGTAGTCTTAGTCTTTACGAATATTTGTTAAATATGTGTTCTTTTGTCTCCACTCATGTTTTGATCTTTAACAATTTGCAAAAAGTCAAAAGGGGGCAAGTATTTTGAAACGGATGGAGTACTGGAGATGGCCCATTGCTTTGGTGACCGAGGCTTACCGTTCCCTGTCTCTTGGACTCGTTAATGTATATTTCTTTGTCAGAAAAATATACCTAAGGAAGGCGGCGGGTGGGTGCAACAACATACACTCGAGGCTCCGCAAAACTGTTGAACATATTTGACTTGTCTAAAAATAGAAAGGCGTCGTTGGAGCTTACCTCCTTTGCCTTGGCGAAGAGAGTCAAAACATACAAAAGCAGGTCTACCAATGCCTCGTAACCCTTGAAAGTACACTTTTCCTTCTCTAGCGAGATGCATGGAAATAAAACCAAGCGGAGTCACATCCGCACAAATCAAACCTGCTCCCTCGTCCCTCAAAGGGACCTACACCTCACTCTGAGCTACGGGGTCCTGGTAGGCGATGCACAAAGAATCTAACAAGAGAGTAGCCATCTAATTTCGTTGCAAGGTGGGAATTAAGAAGATAACCTCGTAAGAGGGGAAAAAAGGACATAAACATGTGAAAACCAACAAATAAAGACTCCTTCGCACCCGTGAACCGTTTCCATTGCTTTTATTTGCTTGGATACAGATCCAATGCACGATAATACTAAAGTTGATCAGAAAACGGGTTGTTTCTGACAACTGTGATTGGATGACCAACGTAGCAGCTGGAAAATCCGAATCTCATCCCTTGTACTCCAAACCAAATAAGACTATAGGCCGAGTCCCAAAGACACCGCTGGCTTGATGGAGTGATGTGAGAGCAAGTGATCCACTGACTTCCTTTTTCTTTTGCACATGTAGCACCGTGTAATATACCACCAGTACTATGCAGTTTGTGATGCTTCCTGTCTTTTATTTGTTTCTTTTATCTGCTATCAACGCAGTGTTGACGGTGATAATTCGCATAAGAGAAGGAAAGTGCTGTTAATTGGTTTTGTATTTTGCAAATTTGATGGAGAGTTTGTTGCTCGTATCGTCCTACACTAGTCAGTGGCCAAGGAGCCCTGGGATTTGGTGCTTTGCTTCATAGGGATCAGCTGGGTGATTCAGCGATCAGTGGTATGGCCAGTGACATGGGTCTCTGTTTAAGAGGCGGAAGGTTCTGGGTTTGCCCTTTTCTGGTGTCCATGGAGGGCGAGAAAGATGCTAGCCTCGATGGCATGGAATTGCCCTTGGCTAGGCTTAAGGCCTATTTTTTTCTTTCCCTTTTTTGTTGGGTCCAGCCCATTTTAGGTTCTAGTGAGACATATGTTGAGTTTTTCGACAGTCGCTTGCTGTGTATAGGTGGTCTATGCTCTTTTCTTATCGGGTTTGCGTGCTGGGCTAATTTTGCTTTGAATGGTAGCTCTTAACTTATCAAAAAAAGTGGACTGAATACTTTGGACTGGTTTGTTTTGATGATTTTGTAGGAATTAGTAGCTCCAACTTCAAAGACTGTCTTTTATTTGCTTCATATTGAGCATTACTTGACAAGCGTACTTGCTGCTTTTTCCCCTCTTATTTCACTTCTGAGATTCTTTGAAAAACCTCAAAAGATCTCTTATAGGTGATAGTTCTCCAAGGAGTAAGTCTATCCCTCCTACTCAAAACTCAATGTTAGATAGAAGTCACAAGTTGAACATAAATGTTAATTGTATGTATATTGCATAAACGATTTTTGAACCTTTTACGCTCGTATTTCATCTGCGTTGAAAGATACTTGCTGAAGACGCCTTACTTGCTCTTCTTACGTGCACTAATGTTGTATTTTACTCTTTGTATGCTACATTATCCTGCCCATGCTGCAGATATTGTTGGCATTTGTTTCTTGATTACTGCATTCCCTTTCTCGTCAACTCGTTTGACATCTTTTTTTGATAAGAACTCAGGGGAAAACATACTACCTTTACCATTGCTAAGGGAGGACCCTTTTTTGCCTATGCATTTATTGTCAACTTCTCTTACAACAATACTAGTTACTTCTCCCTTGTTTACTCACCTCCTCTCTATTCTCCTATTATACATTTAACTGTTTTGTGCCCCATAGTAGTATACAGTATTAATTCTTTAGTACATCGTCATATAAATTTTTTTGTGCCTTCCCTTGTGCTCCTTTGTTTTTCCAGGATCTGACAAGATGAGAATGGGCACTGCAAGAGAAGCGGATCTTGATGATGCGATTTTTAACGACATCTATAATATGAGAGAAACACGTGGTTGGTGTGTTGCTGCTTCCTGTTGCTTTCAAATGGTACGTTCTTTATTGAATTAGTTTTCAAACCTGTAAAGGAAATATAGGCTCCATAGTGGAATATGATTTTGCTCCTCATGCATTTACTAGTGAAGTTTTAACCCATGTTATCTATTATCGGCAAATTCATGTTCTCTCTTGAAGTTGCAACAGTATGATAAATGGCTAGAATAACACAGGTGAAATTAAGATCATTTTAATGCATATTTATTGCAGTGTGCCGATGAGTATGGGATTGAGAGCAGAGCTTGCCGCTACTACAAAAAAATTTGGTCAGAGTGCAAGGCTAAGAACATCGCGGGTACCAGAGACATAATTGTAAAAGAGCGCCAGCAGTAAACGGATGTTGAAGGGATGACTAAGATATTTACTAAATTAATCTTTTAACTTAGAAGTTGAACCTTTTGTCTATTTATGTGCGCTCTGCCTTTGGAAACACAGCCATGCCTAACCCCTTCTCAATCCTCCCCCTTTATTCGTGTGAGTAATTTTCTGCGTGTTTTTTTTTGATAAAGTTCTAATATTTGTTCTTTTTTTTTTTTTTGTCATGCGTAAGTCTCTCGTCTATCTATCTATATGTTAATAGCAATAGCAAGTACTTTAATCTCGAGTATATTGTAATAGTTGTGATTCAAGGTAGAATAAGGTGCAAGAAAGTGTAAAGGTTGCTTATAACATTCGGAACGTGATCAAGATTTGTTAAATTAATCTGGCCTTTGCCACAACAATTTTAGACTTTGCATGATAGCTATCCTGTAATACACCAATTTTTTTTATTAGGCTATTGTTGTAAATACTAATTAGAAAAGTATTTTGAGTTTGCATTGAGTAGTGGAACTTAGAAAATTAATATTTCACATTATTTAATTTAATTGTACTGGGTGCTGCTAAGCTTTTTTTCAGGGTAGTGCGTTTCACTCTAAAATTCATTTTAGGTATTCTACAATGTAAATTTGTGTAAGTGCGTACAAAACACCTGGCAATCACATTCCGACCAATGAACTGGTATTTTAAGTCAACTTTAGGAGATAGTTTCGGCGAATCAACACACACACCACCTCCCACCTTCCTCCTTTCTTCCTACATCTATCTTCTTCTTCATCTTTCACGTTCTATCTTTAACAACACCACCACCACCGATATGCAGACTACTCCTACCACCCATAGCCTCCACCAATCACCAAACCGGCCGCCGCCACCTCTTTTATCAATTGTTGCCACCACCTCCTTTCTAAAGACCGTCACCACCTTAGGTACCAATACAGAAAGCTATCACACAACAACCATCAATTTCTACCATAAACAAAGCCTAGGTCCCTTCTTAGATCCCCATTTTTGACCTGATATTCCAAAAAGCCTCGAGTTTAGCTATGTCAAATTTTTCGCCTGAAATTTGTTCAGAATATTGTCGGAGGATGAAAAGTGTCACATTTAAGTAAGTTTGTGGTAAGAGATAACTAAAATAAATTTTGGGGCACAGCACGCTACCACGAGCTAACTTAAGGGTATCTAGAAAAAGAGAAAAGAATCCGTTTATCCTTTTGGACTTTTAAGTGTAAAGTTGCGATCGATTTAAGATGATTTTTTTAAAGTTAAATTCACTACTTTGAGGTGAGTGTTTTCAACACTCTAGACAATTCGATTGGTTTGTTCTTACAAATTTGTTTGATACATCCTTAAATTTTCAAGTAATAATCGATCGTGATATATGCCACTGTAAATCCATCATAGTCTTCTACTTGGTTGCATGCCCATTTGTTAAAAAACACCTTGAACTAACCGCTTCTGCTTTTACACATTCAGCACATCATAATCTTCTACTTGGTTGCATGCCCATTTGTTAAAAAACAACCCGAAGTAACCGTTTCTGCTTTTACACATTCAGCAATTTGGCTTTAATCATTCTTCCTCTCTCTTCATTCCACTTTTAGCCACCGTACGACTAATCTTGATTCTTGCATTCCGCCTTTAGCTTTGCCACAAAACCTCCCACGTGTCAATCTGTTGGTTGTTGTTTTCTTTTATTTTATTTATACACGCGCGCGGGAGTAAAGTAATAGAATGTACAACCATTTAGATACATAGAATTACACAGACCTATTGGATGACATCCCCGTCCAAGGTAAAGAACCTTAGACTAGCTGGAATAGAAAAACCCACAAAAAACTTAGTAGGACAAATGCCGGACATGAGGTAGGTAACACAGTGATCTTCCACCAGCAAACCACGCCTGTTGAATTTATGAACTGGACCGAATAGCAAAAGAAGCTAAAGCTGAGGAAAGAGATAACACCTGAACTTCCCTTGGGGGACATGTAACAAGTGCAAAATCCTGCTGTGTGACTTTAATGTCCACAAAAAGTCTGAAAAGCACTAACTCCGTTGCTTAGTCAATGTAATCTACAGCATAAAGCTAGAATGAGAAAGGAGAAAAATGACGTGTAAATGGCTCTGTTTAACAACACTTTTTTTTTCAGCTTCCAAAAAAAAAATTAAAATTAAAGAGCAGTTTATTTTTATTTTTTTTACAAAAATAATTGGATGTTTGATAACCCAGTTTTTTATTTTAATTTTTTTTTTGTGTTTGATAACCCAATTTTTATTTTGAGTTTTTTTGTGGTGATTTGCGATGGTGTAGTGGGGCGTGGCGGTGGCCGACGGTTGCTGGTGGCTACCGGTGGTGGCTAGAGGTGGTTGCCGGCCAGCGGTTGTGGCCAGAGGTGGCTACCGATGGTGGGAGGGTGGTGGTGTTAGTCGTCTCAAAAAAAAAAAAAACCACAGCTGAAAAAAACAAAACTCATTTTTGGCATTTTGTTTTTCTTCTTCGGTTTAAAAACTGGTTTTTAAAACTGAAGAAGAAAAAAATGGTTACCAAACGCATTTATTTTTTTCAGTTTCTAAAACTGGAAAAAAAAACTAAAAAAATAAACCCTATCAAATGAGGCCTGAAGTGTACTCAACCAATTAATAACTGTAAGGATAGTCAAGTGAAAAGCCTGAAACTCATCAAGAGGGTAAATAACGCAATAGCCTTCCACGCTAGTTGCAAAGTGGCGTTCGATTTTATTCACAATTTTGTAACGCTTATTCACCTTCGTCGAGAACTTAACAACCTTTTAAAATTTCAACTACAAATTTTGAATGTATAATTAACGCCAGCCGTTTATGATTTTTTTTATAAGTCTATCCCAACTTACTCTCATACTGCAGTACAAACTAAGCATTCAAGCCAATCAAAAAAGGCAAGAAAGAACATAATGATCTTGCCGGTTAACCGTTGTCATGCTATCGTCATATCTAGAAACTTGGATTTACAAGATTTTTCTTGGGAGACATTATAACGGTGGTCATTCCCGTACATCTTCGGAAGAATGGAAAGTAATCCTCCAAAGCCACGTTCTATGGAACCTATCCTTGGTTCTTTTTGGCCAAAGGTCTAAACAGGTGATTTGTTTGTGCTGTTTTTCCACTTCGTATTCCTTGTATTGGGAAACCGAAAAAGTGTGACCAAAAGGCTCAAGTGGAATTTCAACCTGATAGGATTATTCAGTTGCCTGGTCAACCCCAAGTGGAATTTCAACAGTTTTCGGGTTATGTCACTGTAGACGAAAAGAAACAAAGAGCACTGTTTTACTACTTCGCTGATTCAGAAACGGATCCAGTTTCGAAGCATTTGATCCTTTGGTTAAATGGAGGTAAGGACCTGTTTACTTGTTTCGTCCGAAGGCTTCTAACATACAAGGCTAGTTTGGGGATGCTCAATGCGATTTTGGTCAAAACCAAACTTTTTGATCAGCACCTTAAATGGAAGAAACTGTTTTTGTTGACAGAAGCACCCGTCGTTATGGTTAAACCCAAAATTTTGTAGGCCTCTTGCTTGGATTCCCGAACTGGCTGATAGTAATAATATGGAGCTCATATTCCGTCGAGTTTCCATGTGCATGGATGTCTTCAAAGTTGTCATGTAATTATGCAAATCCCTTGTTTCTTGTAGGGCCTGGTTGTTCTTCTCTGGGTGTTGGGGCATTTTCTGAAAATGGACCTTTCAGACCTAATGGGCAAGTTCTCGTCAGGAATGAGTATAGCTGGAACACTGGTATGTTCATCAATAAACTAATTATTTGTTTATCCTTTAATCATAATTCCTTTCTCAAGCATAATGTAACTCGATGAAACGAGCAGAATCCTAATATTTTGTTCAATGCTGCAGAGGCAAATATGTTGTACTTAGAAACCCCTGTAGGAGTGGGGTTCTCCTACTCAACCGATACCTCCTCCATTGTAACAATAAATGATGAGATAACAGGTAAGATTCCACTTGTTTGCAGCAGTCTCCTTGCCTTTTCTTCTGTATATATAGACTTTGTGTGAGCTGAATCTGTTTCACAATTCAAATTCTTAGCTAGGGACAATCTTGTGTTCTTGCAACGCTGGTTCCTTAAGTTCCCTCAATACAGGCAACGGGATCTGTTTATAACTGGAGAAAGCTATGCAGGTATTTCTCTTGTTACACATCAATGCCCACAATTTTGAAATGCCAAAGCATACGAATTTTTTCGTCTTGACTTCATCTAACCTTTAGGCCTTTTCTCATACCAGGTCATTATGTTCCTCAACTCGCGAAGCTCATGATTCGATCTAATAAAAGGCAAAAAATGTTCAATTTGAAAGGAATAGCTGTACGTGTTACATCTGAAAAATCTTTAGTTTCAGTAAATATAGTTTGTTCTAGTTTTTTGAAATTGGTCTGTGTTCATGATCCACCTTGCCGCCCAGTGCATGAGGCTCACCGTGTGATCTGGGCATGTACACGGTTCTCCCTTTCCATGGAGACGGTGTTTTAGCATTTCGAGGAGCAACCTTTGATGATATTGTTAAAACCTCAAAATCGACTTTATGGTTAGCTGCAAATGGTGCAGCCTCCATGACGCGTATGCTAATTTTTTATATCTGCATTGCAGCTAGGTAATCCAGTTCTAGAATTTGCTACCGATTTCAACTCAAGGGCCGAGTTCTTTTGGTCTCATGGGTTAGTATCAGATTCTACATACAAAATGTTCAGTTCCGTCTGCAACTATTCGCGATATGTAAGTGAGTACTACAGAGACTCAGTTTCACCTGTATGCTCGAGAATTATGAGTGAAGTGAGCAGAGAAACCAGCAGATTCGTGGATAAATATGATGTTACTCTTGATGTTTGCATCTCATCGGTTTTTGCTCAGTCTAAAGCTATTAGTCCCCAGGTATGTTGAGCTGCTCTGGATATTTATATGTCATTGACATTAGAATCTGGTTCGTTAATCACTTCATTAATTCAATGATCCTGAACCATTACCTAGCAGCAAGTGATGGAGAAGATTGATGTCTGCGTGGAAGACGAGACTGTTAATTATTTAAACAGGCAAGATGTGCGGAAGGCTCTCCATGCGCGACTTGTTGGAGTCCGCAAATGGGACGTTTGCAGCAAGTGAGGTCCCCGTTGGATTCCCCTTTTTTTCTGTTTGCATTTCTGAGAAATTTCTGCAGCAAGGCACTTGATTGTCAATGAAGCAAATCTATCTTGCGTAGAAATTTCACAGACAAGATTGGCTGTTCTAATCAATTACTTAACCAACGTAGAGTACTCTTATTTGAGTCTTTCCATCGATGACTGACAGTTGGAGAACCGGTTGCGAAAAAGTTTTAGCTTAGTATTGGCTATGAATCTGAATAAAAGCGTATGAGTAGCTGAAATTTCTTCTTTTTTCTGCAGCATTCTGGATTATGAGGTGCTCAACGTAGAGATACCTACCATTTCTATAGTTGGATTACTTGTCAAGGAAGGAGTTCCGGTCTTGATTTACAGGTAAATGGACACTGACCTGCAGTCAATTGTACTTGTGAAGAACAGTGAAACTTCTATTGATTTATGAAGATAAAAGAACTACGTAAAAACCTTTTTTCTTGAAACAGTGGCGATCAAGATTCTGTGATTCCACTAACCGGAAGCCGCAGCCTTGTTCATGGACTAGCAAAAGAACTTGGACTGAACATAACTGTACCGTATCGAGTTTGGTTCGAAGGGCAGCAGGTAAAGGCTAGCTAGTGAATCCATTCCTTGAAGCGTAACCGTCGATTTTAAGTTTCTTGTAGTAACCCCATGGACAAGGCTAAAATTCAAATGTATGAGCTATTGCTCACATTTTGTGTGCGCCAGAATGCTTGTAAGGTTGTAACTGGTCCTGTACACTTTTCACTTTTTTTTCAGGTTGGTGGATGGACTCAGGTTTATGGCAATATCCTTTCGTTTGCCACCATAAGAGGGGCTTCTCATGAGGCACCTTTCTCGCAGCCAGAGAGATCCCTAGTGCTATTCAAGTCATTTCTGAAAGGCAGCCCTTTACCAGAAGTATTCTGAGCAACCAACAAATTGTTTGAGATTGTAATTAGTGTGGTGTTAGCATAAGTTGTTGAGGACCCGACTCGTGTGCAAGGTTAAAGTTCATATATAGTGTCAAAAAGGAATCTTGAGTGTACAAAAAGAAGAGGAATTATCGCGTGCCCTCTTCTTGATTTACTCTGAAAGTATCACTGATATAAAAAGATTTTAAGGTAAAGTAGGAGCGACGTTATGAGATGAAAGCACATCAAGCAACAAAGATCTTCACGAGGAAGAAATTATCGAATTGCGAGGCATTTGGCAGTTAACAATTTGTAACATGTCGGCGAAGAAAGTTGTTTTTTATTGTCTCTTGCACGACTTAAATTTGCAGCATGAACAAAATTGAGTTCCAAACTAAAAAGATGACAATGGTGAATATTTATCATCACGCTCAGTTTTGCCTATCTAAACCTTAACTGTCGCCAGAAATTTAAAAAAAAGAAAAAAAATTATCATTTTTTGGCATTGTTAAACATTTCAAAATAATTTTAAGGGGTTGACCTGATGGTCAAGGAGGTTTGCTCCCTTCCTTAACTTTTCGAACTCAAACTGTAAGACTAACACTTGAAAATACTCCTCAATGCACAACCGATGTGGAGGATGCCCAATGTGAGGAGTGCGTCCTCGCGTGAGAAAACTTAATTTTGATTGATGCTAAAAATGATCCGATTACAATTTTTACGTTAAAATAAAAGAAAAAGTTTCAAAATTTTGGGCCCCGGGCCAATAGAGCGTGATCTCATCATAACCGAAACCGACCGTTTCTCTCCATCTCTAACAAACGACACAGGAAAAGCGGGAACCCCTGTTTCTTTTTTTTTTCTCCAAAGCGAAAGGCTGAACTGCTCTGACTATCACTATATTCAAATCCAAATCCGAGAAAAAAGTTGCAAAAATGGCCATAGAGCAAAAGGAAGACCCCTGCACTCTCCAAGTATCCTCTCTCTCATCACAACTTTTACATTTCCAATCATTACACTCGCTCTCACACTTGCACACACAGTACCTGTTTTGGATCTAGGGTTTATTAGCTCCCCCTTATTTATGCAGAAAGAAGAGGAAGACAAGGAGTTTGTGCTCGGATCTGACGAACCTGATGCTCCCCTCACTGTCACCTCTAGGGTTAGTCACTTCACTTCTATTACTGCTGCTTCTTCTACGTTTTTTCAATTGACGGGGGAGAGAGTAAGGTGATGTTTTAATGCAGGTATTGTACATGTTAGGAGACATTACGGCAGGTCCGGCGTATCGGTTCACCCAATGGTTGGAGCTGGTTCGTAAGCGCAGTGCCAAGTGTCGGTCCTCGGGGTTCCCTAATCGGCCTCAGCGGGCCTATAGCATGCCCTTGAGGTTGTTGAAATGTTTGCTTGTATTGATGCGTTCCGTCCGTTTCATACTTTCTGTCCGCTCTGACTCTTTGCAAAGTCCTAGCGCTTAATTTGAACATGTGAATGCTGACTTGATTCGTTTTTACTTAATTGTAGTTACTATTTGATTTTCCAATATATTGTTTAGTTATTCGAATTTTATCCTGGAAATGCTCAAAAACTCGAAGTGGACAACTGTTGTGAAATGGAGGGAGTAGTCTGTTGACTAATGATGATTAGGGACAATATGCATCAATTTAAGATTGGACACAGACGTCCGATTAGCGGATGTTAAAATTCTTTCAAGAACTTGCCTATGTGTATTCTTTAATCAACACAAAATGCTGAACTGGAAATTAGTTTGTTAATACAACATTTCTTGACATTTCAAGATCCCCCATTTCCTCTTCTTGTATGTTTTATCTTCCTCTTTCTTCAACTAGGTCTTATAAGTTCTCGGTCTAGGTCATTGCTTAAGCACCCAACTCAATGATCTTTACTCAGCATTCTTTGCTATATATGTTGTATCCTAACAACGGATGATCCAAAATGGCTCATCAAAGGGGACAAATCTTTAGTTTAACAAAGTTGATCTAGTAAGGCCATGTTTGGCATTGTAGTGTGGTGCGTTTAATGCGCCTTTAAAGTGGGAAAGTAAATGATTAACAAGAGAAGTTGACTACCTTTATCGGTAATTGAGCATATTAATAAACTTCTAGGCATTAGCGATTTGGTTAACACCACATTTGTGATTTTAAGTCAGTATGGAAATTTCGAAGCTGACAATTTAGTCTTTGCAAAGATGACAAGAGTAAAGCACCAGAAAGCTAATTATTTGTAAACCTATCAACCTTTTGAAGTGGTAACTTGGCACAGATTTTTTTTCCCAAAAATGTGAATAGAACTCTTACCCATGCCTAACCCTAACTTTTAATGGGTACAAACAAGTGTTTTGATATGGTGTAAATTTTGGATGACACTATAACAGGCAAGGCACTTACTTCATGACTAGTGAAAAACTTCATGCACAAATATCACCGTCATCATACTTTTATATGGCAAAAGGCATCTTTTGTTGCTTTGGTCTTAGCCCTATTAGTTGAAAGGAATGGGAGAGGCCATGATCTTGCAGGCGCCATGATCTCGCAGGCCCCACTTGAGGTGCTTCTCGGAACCTAACTTACATGGTCTAATGGTCACTAGCTTCAACTTTGGACTTCTATATAAGGAACTGGAGAATTGATATTTTCAGGCATTTTAAATTCTTTTCAGAAACAATACTGGTAGCTACCTTCAGAATGGTTAAAATGTGTGGAGAATTTTCACTAGAATTATGTGGGGTTGTCAGTTATGTACTTTTGGTAGGTAATAGAAAAGTTTACTATAAGCACAGATAACTCAACATTGAAATACCAACAAACAGCCATGACATGGTAGGATAAGAATGAAACAAGGAAGGCATTTGTGAGAAACCAGTGGCTATTAGACGGAACAAAAAGTCAAAAGTGCTCAAGACTGAATAGATAAGAGCAACCTCTTTGGTTAGATAGTTATCTGTATTCTTAATTTCGACGGATACATATTCCATAACTATGGCGTAGTATACCCATCATGCATGCTGCTGGACATCTTCTCTTCTTTTTGTAAATTTTTCCTTTAAAATAATGGCAGATCCCTTTGTTTATTGGTCTGCTATCTTCTTGTGATTAATGTCAATTATCCTCACTAATCAATATAAGGAGTCTTGATGGACGGAGAAAATAAAGGAGATGATAAGAATAGGACATCCATTGATGCTACAGATGGCTTTACCTATGAGATGGTATTACTGAAGGCTATTGCCTGTATCAGAGGAAGAGTCGGATAGGGTGTGGAGGGAAACGCTAAAAGCATTTGTTGAGGTGATGAAGAAAACATGTTAACTTAATTTGGTGGCTTGTTGTCTCGTCTGTTGCATTTTCTGAAGATTAAGTATCTAGGGACAAAATACTTTGACAATAGTTGCATGCATGTACTTGCTGAACCTTGTAATTCATTTATTATAGTGGTCTCTGCATGAATCTTTTCTTGTAGAGGACATCTTTCTTCTTCATCCTGTACCATCCATTCATATTGGAATGCGTGCACTAGGCTCCAAAATTACCGGCCTCCAGAATTTGGGATACAATAACCGGAAGTTGTGATTCGCATGTTGATTCCATTGCATTGTAAGTTCATATTCCCGTTATGGTTAAGGCATAATAGTAAGAGATTTGCATAACCATCTGTCTCTTGGCGAAAGCTTTCTGTTTAACTTGTCAGAATATTTCTGATGTTTTACCGTTATAGTTAATTTAGTGATTGACTATATAACAGATGGCTTTCTATCCTGCATTACTGAAACTCTTTTCTCGTTTGATCTCTTGGCCATCTTCATGTTGATCCTTTTTGGTTACCTAATTCTTTTTCCCATTCTTTATCGGACATTTTTGCATTACTGTAAAACATACTATCAGCATTCTGCGCTGATAGTATATTGACAATCTCTTTAGATGGTTTCACCACGTTTTGCAATTCTTAATCATGATTGCAATTCAGTGCAGGAGAATTAACTTTTGATTCCAAAAGTTCTCCACCGTCTGAGCAAACTACAGAAATCAGCCTCTGGGAAAGACTCGGTAAAGCAGCTATGTTGGATATTGAGTCGAGCTCCTTCTCGTGGAACATGCTTTCTTCACTTCACCACACTGAGCATAGTAGTAGCACTGAACAATCTGAGGATGAAATGAACAAGGCATTAGAGGTGTGTGATGCTATTCAGCTTTAATTTGCAGATGGGCATGTTTCATTAACTCGTTAATTCTGTAAGGAAATCGTGTCTGCTAACATGGGGGGACAATGTTGACATGTTTTTCCTTCACAGTTCTCCTTGTATATTCTTGATATCTTCTCTTGCAATATATAAAGAGCGGTCCTTCTTGCAGTTGTAGCTCTAGAGTCTTTTATATAGCTTGGACTTCATATTTGTACGTGCCCATTTGACACAATATTCTTTATATCTCCTCTTGCAAAATATAAAGAGCAATCCTTCTTTCAGTTGTAGCTCTAGAGTCTTTTAAATAGCTTGGACTTCATATTTGTATGTGCCCATTGGACACAGTAGTGTAAATTGGTTCTCAGTTTTACAATAATACTTTAGAGGTTTTTACACACAAATGAATCATACTGGTGATTTGTGGTTCAGATTTCGTAAACTCTGCTGGCAAGATATATGTGCAAACTGCATAGCACATACTAGTTTCATCATAGAAAAATATACACTGGTGTTATCATAAATATCAACCCATACTATTGGTTGTATTCCATCTTACTGTACTAAAGCAAATAAACTGTATATGGTTGTCTAATATACTTATTTACATTCTTATTATCTTTGTGGATACAGGTCACAGTAAATTCTGGGGGAGTAGTTTTTTTTGCGCTATTCAACCAGCCTGGAAATGATGAATCTCCAACCAAGGAAGCAGCAGCTGTTATAAAAATATCATCATCAAGGATGGCCACACAATCAGAACGCCTTGGCTACGAATTTGCAAAGTGGCTAGGTGTCCGAACACCACAAGTCGTACCTTTCTTACACTAGCAACCACTTGATATACCATCTTTTGCCAAATCGCTTACCACCTCTGGGACTTGTTATGTATGATGTCACAGGCTAGAGTCATTCACAATTCTAGTCAGGAATGGTTGCAGATCAAGGAAGCTGCTGAAAAAGCAAGAGATGCAGCAACACTGGAAGGAGATGAAGTTGGGGAAGTGACATGTTCAGAACTTCTAGAAGCTCTTGAGCTGAGCCGTTGCCTTTTTCTTATGAAGTGAGAACCAAAAGTAATTTCTTGCAAATATCTTTATTCTCTGGTTGCTTGCTGTCCACTAGTATATACTCTGAGGGATCGTTTGAAGACAACTGTTCCCTCACTTCAACTCAAATAGGTGAACAACATTTCGTCTTTTTTTGTTGCAAGGGTGAAAAAAATAGAAAAGGTTAGATGGTTGATTTGTCCTCTTAAAATAAGTTTGTTGCCAAAAATCATTCCTATTTTACTGAATTGCTGATCAGTTCAGCCTTATGCTTTTGTAGCAACTTTGAGGATGGTAGTTACCTTCTTCAGATTGTTGTATAGTGAGGGAATATCCTAATGAGCAGGTTCCTTTGTTTGGAAGAATCTTTTCACACAACATTAGTTGATGGTGGTGTTGCCAGGCACAGTTTACTTACGAATTCTTTTGATTCCGATTACTTTCCCTCTAGTTCATTTTATTACTTTTCTTTTTCTTCCTGCTCTGCTTTTGACTTCTGAGTTGCTCATTGATTTGAGTTCTGTAATCCTTATTTGAGAGTGGAGGACGAAGCATGAAGTTTCATGAAGCAAAACACCACGAAATGTTCACTAACGTGTCACTGAGGTTTAGTTTGCTTCTCAATAGACTAGAAAACTGTCTATTTTTCAGCTATGTGCATGGATCTCCTTTACTGGAAAGCTCAAATGCATTTGAGTCACGAGAATCTGCGGAAAAGACAGCAGCAGCTATCGGCAGAATCCTAATGCTAGATCTTGTCATCAGAAATGAAGATAGGCTTCCTTGTCGTCAGCTCCGGTGGCGTGGAAATTCTGCTAATCTGTTGTTGGCCGACAAATTGGCTTCTGCAAATATTGATGCATTAGAGGAAGCTTTTGATTCTGCTATCAAAAGATATAGACCAAGAGTAATTCGAGCTCTTCAAAAAGAAAGAAGGTCGACTTCTGTAGATAGCAGACTGAGCCCTCAGAATACAGGATTGGTGGCGCAGAGCTCTGACCTTTCTGATGTCATAGAATCTTCGAAGTCTAGCAATATAAGTCTGAAAAGTCAAACCTCAAATGCATCAACAGTTTCTGACCTTCATATTGTTGCTATTGACTCTGGTGTTCCTCGCAGACCACCTGCTGGAAAACGTGCCAATGACCAAGCAAATTATCCCAAGCTGGTTGAGCTACTCATCAACAGTTCTGAGTATTCGTCGCATCTTATAAATGAAGTAACTGGAGGGAAATTAGGATTTCCAGCAGAAGACATTGATACAGTAACTGATTTGGGTTTGACTGACATGACTTCAGTGGTTCATGAGTTCCGGAGTGGGTTCCGTGCAGCCCTTAGGGACTTGCAAGGATTTCACATATTTCTTCTCACACTCCATCAGAAGTTGGATAGCTTGTTACGAGCATTTCAGAACATAATAAATAGAACTTCCCCTGGGGATTTTGACAAAGAGGATTTGGTGGTTCCCGAGTCTCCAACACATGCTGTACATGTTGGTGTTCATTGTCCTTCTCCGTCAGATAAGGAACGGGTAACTAGTGATAACCAGTCAGATCTAAATGATTCAGAGCTGCAAAAAACAGCTCCTAGGCCCTCATCTGCTGGATTTAAAGAGAGCTCAGACTCTGCTTCACCCATTTCAAGGGATGGATGGCATGGAAAGTTCAGCAAGGGAAGTGGGGAACCTCTTCGTAGCTTGCGTTTGACATCAAAGCTACGCGACTTCCAAAAATTTGCTAAGGTATACTCGTTTAGGACTCTTTAGTGCATTTGGCATCATAGACAGTTATTTTATGAGTTTCACATCATAGACGATCCATTTAGTGCTAAATTTTTTAGCGCCGGGGTGTCTCAACCCTCTCAAAATTCTGATAACAGGATTACTGGTGGCACGTATTTTTCTTAGTATGGTACAAGTTTGCAGATGGTGTATAACGATATCTGTAAGACTAATTATTGGGTATTTAAATTTGCAAGATGGTATGTTCCTTTTGGGAAATGGTAATGGCATAGAGTTGATTGCTTTCATAATGTAAAGATAAGATTTATGTGCATCTGAGGGATGTTTGTGTAAAAATGTACTGGCACCCTCATTTGAGTTGCGAAGTCTTTATAAGATTTGACTGATGTGCTTGAATTTTGGAAATACATTTTAGTTGAGAAGTTTGTGTTGGTGGAACTTGTTCTATTGACAGAAAAGGCAACTCCTATTAAGTTTTAGTTCAACTTATCCAGAACTGAATAATTGAGACTAGGGGTGCTGAATACCACTTGAGGAGCTGTAGTTGTGTGCCTGTTTTATGTGTTCCTCGTTTTTGTCCTTGAACCATCTTGTGTAAATTGTTCTTTCACAGGTTGATGTGGAACTAAATAAAGAACTGGAACAATGGAACGACATGCTTAAAAACGATGCTGTTAAACTATGCCAGGAAAGCAATTTTAACACAGGTTTTTTTGAGGGCAGTGATACTAATTGTGTTGTTGATGCTTATGAGCTGAAGGTACTATATTCTCAACTCGTAGGATGTCCGCATCCATGTCTTTGCACTCTAGCTTGTTCGTTGTACAAGGCTATAATTATGTTTTTCAAACGTTGTAACTTTTAGGTCCGGCTTGAGCACATACTTGAAAGGATAGCATTGATATCTGATGCTGCAAATACGGAAAAGCCATCGCTAATTTCAGGTAGCCTTTTTATTGGTGGGGCCCTAGCTGCTAGATCGATATACACTCTGCAACATCTGGGAGTTACACACATATTATGTTTGTGCTCTAATGAAATTGGACAATCAGATTCTCAGTATCCAGATCAATTCAAGTATAAAAACTTTTCTGTAAGTTCTGAAACTGTTTCATTATATTTTCAAGTTAGTGGCGTTTTCTTTCATGAGACCTGGGGACTTCTTCAATTTCAGGGTGGGATATTATCATTCTCTAGTTTATCATACTGAAATTCTCTTAGACAAACCCTCCTCCATTAATATATTGAGTGTATGTGTACCAAGTCCCTTGGGGACTTGTTCTGTGGTTAAAAATTTATTCTTTTATGTCATTAATATTGCTTAGTAGATACTAATCAGCAGGCAATAGTCGAGTGCATCTAGTTAAGAGGTGCGAGAGTAGATCTGTCTACGGATGGATTGTCATTTGAAAAGAAAAAGTTATATCTTTGGCTGTAAAAAGGGGCTGTTCAATGCACAAAGGCTTCCCCCATTTGGGGGCTCTTGGGAGGGTGAGCAACACATTGAATAGAGGTGTCACTTTTCGTCCACATATCTCATGTTAACAATTTGGCAGTTTTGCTTTTTTCTTTCCTTTTGCTTTTTCAGTTTAAATCTTATCATATTATGATGACCTCCCTTATATGAACAGATATGTGACAACGAAGATACCAATATAAGTGATATCTTTGAAGAAGCGCATGATTATATAGATGATGTTGAGCAAATAGGGGGGAAGGTTCTGGTTCATTGCTTTGAAGGGAGAAGCAGAAGTGCAACACTGGTTCTCGCATATTTAATGCTTAGGAAGTAAGTGCAAATTCTGTAGTTGACTAGCAAATTACGGTCTATATCTTGTGTGGATTATTAGTCCTTCACACAAACCCTTTTCTTGGAGAATTGCTAAATATACACCTTTCCTTGTAACATCTGCACTTCGTTTCTCGCAAGAGGGTGAAATTTGCCACTATCTGTGGCAACAAATCCTCCCTCGCTTTTTTTTCCGTCTTTTTACAATTTCTTTTGCATCTCATTTGTATTTAAAGTGAAGCCTCATTTTTATAATGGCTCTCTTAAGAAGTCCCTTTCTTTTGCAGAAACTTCACTTTATTGGAAGCCTGGAATACCCTGAAACGAGTCCACCGTCGAGCTCAACCAAATGACGGGTTTGCAAAGATTTTGTTGGACCTAGACCGGAAGTTGTATGGGAAGGTTTCCATGGAGTGGCAGCAGCGGAAACCAATGATGAAAGTCTGCCCCATCTGTGGGAAGAATGCTGGCCTGAGCAGCAGCTCACTGAAGCTTCACTTGCAAAAATCGCACAAGAAGCTGTCGTCGGGGAGCGTGGACAGCGCCATGACAATGGAAATACAGAAGGCTCTGGACTCACTGAAGATAAGTCGAGGTGGAAGTGTCAGCCCTACGCAGCGGCATTCCTCCTTCAATGATGGATGATTAAGAACATTGATTATTAACATTTGAAGACGGTAACAATGAGATCTTTGTTTGTCCTTGTCTTCCGTGCAAGCTGGAAACAAGGAGCTGCAGGTCTGCCCCTCAGCAGTTGACCTACTTCAGGATCATAATTTTTATACAAGCTTGCCAAATCGTTGCAATGCTACAATGTAAATATCTGCACATCACTGCTGTATGAAATGTAGCACAAGTTGGAAGATTTTGATATATCAATACAATCCGCATTGATTGATAACATGATTCCCCAGTCCCCGCTAGTTAAAAGGAATAACATGATTCAATTGATATATCACTAAAAGGATATTCCACTAGTAAACGTTGCTATGGAATGACTACCTTACCGTCCACCAATCGGTGATGTGTCAGTTTAGTTGATTGACTAAGGCGGTCTATTGCAAAAAAAAAAAATCGATGATTTTTGAAATTAATACGAGTGATCTTTGTATGGTCCTTTCCGTTTTTCGATAATAAAATTTGTCGTACATTGCATTATCCAAATGCGCCGTGACTGAACCTCCGCTGAGAATTGCAACTTTTTGAGGCATAATTGAACTCCGGTTCGACGTCTACTTAATTAGGCTAATAGTTCATCAGGCACTAGTTTGCGACAAGTGTTGAATCATAAAATAGTTAACTCCATCAGCTGGTCCACTTTTGCTTCGACGTCCCATTCTTCTTAGCAAGACATGCTGACCACCGCACTTTCATTCCCAAGCAAATTGCAATGCCTTCCTAGATCCGATGCTCCTTTGGACCACAGTTTTAAATAACATACCGAAGATGCTATCGATTTTCTATAGAATGGTACGTAAGGATTTTGGTACCGTCTCGATTTTTTTTCAAAAATTATCTATATAAGCTATAAATAAAATATGCCTTAACCTGCAACTAATTAGAGGGATAGAGATAGATTATAAATTAACGAGAAACTTTTTATTAATGCGTGGAATTCACTGATACTATCTAATAACACCGATGACTTTGCCGATGGTGTTCCAAAAATCATATAGGAAGAAGGGGGGTACGTTGCGAAGGGCAAATGTTATCCCTAATCAATATTTCACACCTTCAGTCGAGGGATATAAATAGATATGTCAGGTGTGTGTCGGTAAGTGAGACTACCCCCGGTCAAAACAACTGATATTATCCACTTTTTTTCACTTTGACAACCTTCATAGAACTTAGAACTACAATTATTAGGTAGAAATTTAAGAAGCGTAATTGGGTTCCAAGCAAGACAAAAGAACGGATGACTCGCAATGAAATTGACTACTTGAAACTCAACAGACCATCCGAGATGAAGTAATTTATTTACTATGATAAAACTAAATAATAAAGGATTCAGTGTAGCTGGTCCTGATAGTAAAGTGATTATATATTCCTACTTTTTTCTCCCACCCCAAAATTACCCAAAGTTATGCTTGAATTTGGAAGTGAACTAATCCAAATTTAATGTTAATGTTTGGTGATGATAGATCTCAACGTTTTTTGTTCAATGTATATTATGTTTGTTAAGTTCAAGAATAATGATGAAAAAAGATCTGATGCAGGATATTTATGCTACTCTTGAGGAAGAGTGGCAAAGACTTTTTTAAAGTGCCAACCAACTATACACTTCATAGTATATTAAGTTCAAATTAAAGAAAAAAAGTTAATTAATCATATAAATAGAAGTTTCTTAATAATTAACGAATAACTTCTTGATCCCAATCTAATTATAACTTTCTCATTATCCCTATCATTCTAACCGCTCCATCCAAATACAAAACCGTCAACTTTTTTACTCCATCTCTAATACTACTTCCCTCTAGGTCTCTATTTTCATACTAATTTTATTTTTAATATAGCTTTTATTGTCTAATAGATATTGCCTTTGCATCATAGACACCCAATGTCATTATCTTTTTTTCAGACATACATTTGAGTAAAATTTTCTTTTCATAATTATTACACAAGCCACCGATACTTTTTTTCCCACCTCTTTTTATGCTGCGTTTTGCCACACATCATTCCTCAATGCTAAACACGAGTGTTAGTGTCACATCATCCAATCTTCTCTTGAAGGTAAAGAGGAAAATGAATGGAAAACAAACACAAAATGGTGGTGGGCCGAAAAACAAGGATGTTTTGTCCGTCCAATATTTCTAGATATTTCCGGTTACACCTCCTAAGTTGACTAGTACGGTTTAAATAAAACAAAAGGCCCTACTTATTCCAAGTATCAAGTTTAAGGCCTTTCACTTTGTCATTCTCAATTTGCAGGCTTCTGACCATAAAATGCAAATTGAAATACACAAAAAGAAGTAAAGAAACACAAAAATATACTTAATAGTTGTCTTAATTTTTGATGATTTGAAGTAGAATGCAATTTCATTATACAGTTATAAAAACGTGTGACTTATGATCATTACGTTCTTCATTAGTATTTTTAATTATGATGACAAGCAGAAACATACAACGAGTTTATAATTTCTTCGGCTAAGCAAATTTGATTGTGAAGCCGAATGCGTGTTTACATATAAAAACGTGCTACCCAATTTATGTTGATTTTGATCCAAACAAAGAAATGCATGTGTGCTTAAAAAAAAAAATAGTAACGCAGCCAAAATTTTAGAAGGAAAAGGAGTGCCATACGGTGATGTATCTATTATTCCTAAAGCTAACTTGTAGCGTCACTGATAGCATCAATCAATCACAAAGTACCAAGCAAGGGCAAAACGGGTACTAAAGAAGTGTAAAGATTAAAACGAGTTGAGTATCTTCCCAATCACAAAAAATTATCATGATCATTCAGATTTCAATGGTCTGGATGCGTCCGTGATGAAATTAATTTACCTCTCCCGTGAGCGTATCATTCTATAGCTAGATATTTTTACAATACACAGGGGTCTAGGATATTAGGGTGGAGTATCGTTGTATTTTGAAAGAAAAAGCACAGGGGATAATCTAATTAGACCGCCTCTCTTTATCGTCCACATCTACCCTTTTCCCTTGCAATCCGGCCGTCTCCCATTCCTTCTTCACTGAAGGAACTACCTTCTTCCTCTACTCTCTCTCCAGGAATCGCTTTCTCTCTCTACCGCCATAGCCCTGCTCAACTGATTCAGGTGAGGTGCTTTGACCTAATTTTGTGTGCGCACGCATGTATGTGTACAAATGGCGTGACTTGTCTTACCTGTCTATCGGTCCGCCAATTTAGGGCTTTGTTAGTGAGTTTGGTAAATTGTATTGTTATGTTGTGTCTGATGGAAGTTTATGTGGTGGTTGTAGCATGTTGAATTGGTTAGTTGTGAATGAACTGTTTCGTTTTCAGCTTATTTGTTTATATTTTATTTTTTATGTCGTTTGGACTTTATGGCCGAAGAATTGGTATATTGGTAGTTCTGGATTGGAGTTGTTTTTGAATTGAATTTGATGACTTTGAGATGACCTTATCTTTAGTTGATTTATGATGTCTACCTAGATGCATAATCTTTTCCTGGTTTGCCTGAAAGTGGTATTTTTCCAATGTTGAAGTTTGTTTTAGAGCACGATATTGGATTCTGGGCTTTTTGTAATATTTAGTTCCTAGAAAGTTGGATTGATTACCTATATAGATTCTTCTTTCTTTTGTATTATGATGGTGCATAGAAATTTCAATTCCATTCCACCTTTTTTTAAATTGTTCAAAGTTTCTAAAAGCGCTTGCTCTAGGTCACCAGCTGCAGTCTGGGTGCATTAGCTGTAATTGCTTTCCCTTTCGTTTTCTGCAATGAACTCGAATTTCCTAGATTATATTTTTCTGTGTACCAATACCGTCACGACCCGAACCCACGGGTAAACCCGTGTGCTAGGCACGTGACCGGCCGCAGGCCCATTCAAACACCTGCTAGGGCTCTGCCAGGCCTTACTACAATCCTGTGACTCCAAATTAATTCTAATTTACGGACTTCTAGAAATTCAAATAAAACTCTCATTACATGTCTTTAAAACTTATAAATAAAACTCGAGGAGACCTAAGCTCCTTACATCAGTTCAAGCATAACGGAAATCAACATAGACTATAATGTTCGAATAGTGGGCACTCATTATTCTAAAAGTTCTCTTCGGGCACTACTCCCCCATGTGGCTCATACTGCTCCGCTTCCCTTAAGTCGTCACCTGAAAAATAAGGAATGAGCGAAAGCCCAGCAAATACACCAGCCATGTTCCTCAAATAGTTTTGAAGTTTCTAAAACATGCCATGGGTTTTCTTTCAACAAATTAAACATTCGATTATTGTCATTCGTAAAAACGTCCTTCATATACATATACACATATACATGAAATTTCAAAAGAAAAGATTTTCAAATCTAAGTACAATCATCATTCATTCCATTCACATCAAACACAGATATTTCTTTTCGTAGGTATGCTACGGTCAGCGTACGAGCCCACCTGACTAGGGCCCGAAATCCCTCCTACACCCGGGATAAAATAATTATGTGGACGCAAGGGCGCACCACCAGCCACAGTACTGTGCATCAACGTACAAGCCCCGTTGACCAGGCCCGAAATCCAACATTCCCCTGTTGGATATGGGGCACAACAACCAAGACGAGTTTCATAGTTCATTTCACGTGTACTTAGTAAAATTCTATGACTCACACAACATTCCATGGCATTCTTTCAAATTACGTTTCTCATCAAATACTTTAGAAATAAAACGTATGCAGAATAAAACTTTAAACTTCAAAGGATCAAATCATAAATACATATTATAGGTTTTTTGCAAATAAGTATACGGAGGAACATGACAGGGGTACTTACCTCGCTCAAAATCTGCTTCTGGTATTTGCTCAAATGCCGGCCCTAGCTCTTGACTATCAAAACCTAAATAACAAATCATACGGATGTCATTTATTGTCGCTCGGGCACGTTTAGGTATTATGTTTCTTTTAGATGAGTAAAACTTTACCCAACCGTCCCCCGACTTATGTATAATTACCTATTTGCCCCCAATGCCTAAAGTACCTTATCCACCCAGATATAACCTAAAAGAGTCATTAGAAATAATTTAATAACTATCGTGATAATAAAGCGCTATGCTATATGCGTTCGGGCGCTACACTATTAAGAACGCTAAAAATAGCAAACGACTTTCAAAACTTTTGAAATTCTGAAATATACATTATCATAGCTACGTAAGACTATTATAAAAGTATCATAATTTAATAACTTAATTTACTATTAAAAAATGCACCGAAATCTCTTTTATGACTAAAATTACTTAGCATGCTTATCGAGCTCCGAAAAATCTGAAACTTTTACTGTGTGTAGATCTTGCAAAATTAACATAAGTTACTTCTTTGAGTTTTGTCCAAATAAATTCCTAAATATATTTAAAAATTCGGAAGTGAACTGCTAAGACAATAGTCCCCTTTAGCGACACTTTTGAGTTAAATTTGAGAAATCAAAACTTTTCCCTCTCTTGCTACAGTATCATCTTCCTCATGCAAAACCCAGTCGTCCTCTTTACCCAGAACCACCTCACCTCTTCATTTTCCCTCTCACTTACCACCTACTTTAAATATGGTTAGACACATGTTTAACCCATATACAATTCTTAAGACACACACCACAATACATATGCAACTACACGCACACTTACACACAGAAACATATTGCACCCGCACACACAGCACTCCCAAAATAGCACAGCATCTATCTGTTGTTGCTTCTCCCTTCCACAGCGGCCACCACTCCACGGCCAACACCAAACACACACTCATGCACACGGCTGAAACTTCAGCCCCTGTTCTTTGCCACACAAACTCACACACAGTAAAACACACACATGCACGCAACACTTGTTCATACGTTCAAAGCACTCTCAAAACATATCCACTGAATACCTTCTGCTCCTTCACACCCACTTGCACTTTATCACTCACTTGCACTCCCACACTTGCTTGCACCTTACACTCACGTTGTATACACAACCACACACTCACTCACAATACACACACACACACGCCCATATGCATATCACTCTATCTGCTTCAACATTCAATACCCATTATTTGCCTTAACCCCTCGAGCAGGCCCTTCAAAGCTACTACCTCACGGCAGTAGCCTCATTTTCTTCCTTCTTTCATTCATGGGCGCACCCATTCCACACACATATGCTGCCCACGGCAGCCCTGCTTTTGAGCCCATTGCCTCACGGCAGTGGTGCTCTTCTGCCGCAAGAATTCACGTCTGTTACCACCAAACCAAACCCAACCTGAAAACACACAACCCAAGCACACATACACACAGTTATATACATACTTATCGCTCACCCGAGACACGATACCAGTTTCTGTTTATAATGATCCAACCACGGCAGCCTCCTTTTGTTCCTCGTTCGTCCATACAGGCACATGTCACAGTCCAATGGCTGTGACCTGTTCGATCTTCCCGTTTCCCCACCGTAGTACATACAACCCACTCTAAAATACCCCCCTTCCACTGCCTCCATGGCATGGTCTCTCTCACTCCTGTCCCTTATACGCTCACAAGAACACACCCTCAACTGTATTACAACCCCCCTTTAATTTCATAGCCTTATCTAGATAAGAGAGGAAACAGGGCTTACCCGAAATTTTGCCGGAAGATCCTTCCTTGCTCTCCTTCTCTGCCCCTACTTCACGCCCTTTCTCCTTTAACCGTTCTCCGAATTATGGTTAAGAGAATTTTAGGGTCGGCTGATGTTTATAGCTCATGTATATATATTAATCCCTAGAGCAAGGAATTACTAAAAGCCCCCTCCCATTTCATGAGTCATTTAAATTTTACAAGGAATACCCATTATCACAAAATGCCGAATATAGTTATTTTATAAACGATTAACGTGGTAAAAGAATTTAACAGTTTTCTTACCGAACCCCGCTACACTAATTCGTAAATAAGAGTTGCTAATAAAATATCGGCGATAACTATATGTATAAAATTGTCGCTAAGATTTTCTAAAATACTGCTAACGTTACGTGTCGCTAAATGCATCAATCAATATCTGTTATCGTTAAATCATAACTTATGATTCTAAATTTGCCATTAAAGATCATGCTTGTAGTGTTTTCCTAAATTTGTCGCTCTAAGATGCTCAAAAATAATATACCAATGTTATTTTGGCCCGAAAAATAATTATAATCTAGAAAATGTCTTGGGCATTACAAATACAGTTCCGTATAGCTCCTTTACATTTGAAAATCTAAAGTTTTTTTGGACTTGAGACTTGGGTGTATCATTTAAAGTCTGTTTGTTAATGTTTTTCTTGCCACCGCTGCCATTTGAAATCCTCAGAATCAAGTCACGTGATTTCTTCCTGAACCAGTTCGCATAAATGCATCCTGAAACTGCTTGTAGTGTTGAGATCGAGTTGTTACTTTGGTTTCATCATGGAAAGATGAGTAACGTATAGTCCCCATTTGGAAGGGATCTGGCTTTCGTGATCGCACTGACGTGCCGACTTTAATTGCATCTTTATACAGTCTCATTTTCTTCTGCTTTATATATTGGAGGCTGCTTCTCCTCAAAATGTCATATATTTAGAAGGTTGTGGATATAGATCATCTCCCTGATTTGTTGAAACAAGTCTTTCTTTTTACCCTTTTGATGAAAGTTGCACCATATTTCTAGGCTATCTGCACTTGTAGCATCTGGTGTGCAGAATAGTACCTTCAGATCTGCCTCCTGAATTTTCAATGCTCATGATGTATCTTTTTGACTGTTTTATGGTCAAATGCAGGTTGCTTGGTGGCAGTCATGGCTAGGGCTTTAGTGCAGTCGACCAACTTCCCTTCTTCCGTTGCTGCCGGAAGGAATGGCCAGATAAAGGGATCTGGGAGAGGAAAAAGAACAGTCAAGATGTTGTGTAGCATACAGGCAGCACCTTTAAGGGTGAGAAATTTCTCAGGGTTGCGAGGTTCTAATGCTTTAGATTCTATGGTCAGGTCTAGTCATGATTTCCATTCCAAGGTGGCAGCTGCAACTTCTGTTCGGCGAGGAAAGAGTTGCCGTAGTGTACCCAAAGCAATGTTTGAGCGTTTTACAGAAAAAGCAATAAAAGTTATTATGCTTGCACAAGAGGAAGCAAGACGGCTTGGCCACAATTTTGTTGGCACGGAGCAGATTTTGTTGGGTCTTATTGGTGAGGGAACTGGCATTGCTGCTAAGGTTCTCAAGTCAATGGGAATCAACTTGAAAGATGCTCGTGTGGAAGTAGAGAAGATTATTGGTAGGGGCAGTGGATTTGTCGCTGTAGAGATTCCATTTACTCCTCGTGCAAAGCGTGTTTTAGAACTCTCACTAGAGGAAGCCCGTCAGTTAGGTAAGCTGGTTTCTTTCTTGATATACACGTGTAGATGTGGCTGTTTGTGTCTGTAACTCCTATTTTCTATCCTTTTCTTTTCTTGTTATCATTTTCTTTTGTTGTTTTTTGGGTCTTGGTGTGGAGTGGAGGTGCATGGCTACGGTCACTTTGTTAAATAAGTGGGGCATGCCATAAAGCCTTTCTTCACAGGCTTTTGCTTTTGTAAACAGAGCATTTCGTTTTGACATTTTGACTAGTTAAGATTTGCTTCAATTATTTCTATGGAAACGTGGTAAATATATGTATATGTTTTGTGTATGGAGAGGGAGATGGAAAACTGTTGTCCAATAGTTGTGAAATTAGTTAATTGACCACTGCTTAATGTTACAGGTCACAATTATATTGGATCCGAGCACTTGTTGTTGGGGTTGCTTCGTGAGGGTGAAGGTGTAGCAGCACGTGTTCTTGAGAATCTGGGTGCTGACCCAAACAACATCCGCACACAGGCAAACACTACAACTCGTGTACTGCAAACTATATGGTTTTTCTTTAGTAGATTATGAAACACTAACACAAACCAACAGGTTATCAGAATGGTTGGTGAGAGTGCAGAGGCTGTTGGTGCTGGTGTTGGGGGTGGAAGCTCTGGCAACAAGATGCCAACACTAGAGGAATATGGCACGAATCTGACTAAGATGGCAGAAGAGGTATTATGAGTTTTACATATTATTGGAACTTAGTTCTCATGGAACGAGTGGTTTTGATGCTCTCTTCCCTTTGTGTCTCTTTAATAGGGTAAACTGGACCCTGTTGTTGGAAGGCAGCCACAAATTGAGAGGGTCACTCAAATTTTAGGTAGGCGGACAAAAAATAATCCTTGCCTAATCGGGGAGCCTGGTGTTGGAAAAACGGCTATAGCGGAAGGCCTTGCTCAAAGAATAGCGAATGGTGATGTTCCAGAAACAATTGAGGGGAAGAAGGTGAGTACTAGTTCATGCATCTTTTAAGTTTTTTTGGCTTAAACTCCTGAGCTGGTGCAAACTCTTGGATTCGATGCTGGATGTTGTACATGAACTATTCTGGGTTTATATTGCTATGCATGTCGGGGATGTTAGGACTTGAGTTTTCTCACTGTACTTCTATAAAATTGAAGTTAGATAGACTTGGTTTCTACTGTGTTTTTCATGTTATAATGTACTGGGAATGCAGAATATACATGCTTAACACTTGGTTGCAGGAAACTCCTAATATGATGACGTTTCTCTCTCGGAAACTCGCTTTTGCTATCCCAAGTTAGGAGCTCCATGGGATCTCGTCCCAAGCTAAGATGGGAACTCGATCCTGCTAGCTGGATAGAGATGCATGGAACAAGTGATAGAATACATGAAAATCAAGCTCTTTTCAATTCAATTCCTTGTTTCTCTCTTCCTTCAAGTCCTTAAAGTCTCCTTGTCTGTTGTTGCTATCTATGTAAACTATGCTAAACAAATGATAATATTCTTTATACATTTACTTATTCAAGCCGCTCCCAACCTCAGATTCTTCTTAGTGCTTACGCTTCCGTGCCCCCTCCCCCGCCCCCGCTTTGTGCAACTAAGGTTTAACATGACGTGATACATGCATACCATCTACCTCAGTTGAATGGAGTATTAAAGTGTTTCTTTCCTTTTAGTTTTGCAAATAATATTGCCTTGCCCCTTTATTTTATTCAGGTTATTACCCTTGATATGGGTCTTCTTGTTGCGGGAACAAAATATCGTGGAGAGTTTGAGGAGAGACTGAAGAAGCTGATGGAGGAAATCAAACAAAGTGATGAAATAATATTATTTATTGATGAGGTGCACACTTTGATTGGAGCTGGAGCAGCAGAGGGAGCAATTGATGCTGCTAACATCTTGAAACCAGCTCTGGCCAGAGGTGAACTGCAGGTAAGTCAGTGTTGGACCAATTTGTGCATGCTTAACATATAGCACTGGTAAAATTTGGCATATAGCTGCTTTTTCTCGTCTTTTCTTTGCCATATAATTTGGGTGGAGAGGAGTAGGTGGGTGAAAATGGAGGAAACAAGTTTATCGCTGGTCACCACAATTGCCAAAATAAAGCTGAATTTGTCCCTCTCCCAGTATGATCTTGTTTTTTTCTTTTCCTCCCTTTTTCCATTTCGAGGTGATCACATGAATGAGATTCAAGAGTTAAATATGGAATCAATTGTGTATGGGTAAGAATAGGATGGTAATTTCCTTTCAAAATTTTATTAGGATAGTTTCAGCAGAACTGGGACTGTAATCCTTGTACTGCATCCACATGAGAAACTACTGCTAGAACACTCATTCCGATTTTCTATAATTAAATGGTTTGATGCTTTTTGATACTTGGACTAATTGAAACTTAAACGTTTACGTGGTTGGAAACAGTGTATTGGGGCCACAACACTTGATGAATATAGAAAGCATATTGAGAAAGACCCAGCATTGGAGAGAAGATTCCAGCCTGTTAAGGTACCTGAACCCACTGTGGATGAAACTATACAGATTTTGAAAGGACTTCGAGAACGATATGAGATTCACCACAAGCTTCGTTACACCGATGAAGCCTTAGTTTCGGCAGCCCAATTGTCATACCAGTACATCAGGTAAGTGGTCTTTGAGATTCTTATCTTTCAATTTTTATGATCCATATGTACTTTAGCGCATCAACACTGAAAGGGGATGGTAATATTTTTTTTTTTGATTGTGTTCATAAATGTTAACCCATCTGATGTTTGGGTGGGATGTTCATATGTGTAGACTTTGTCGTAGTCGATTTTTTTATTCCAATCATATGGGGTTATAAGCAAGACATGGTGGAACCCCATTATAATCTTGGCATTGAGAAATCAAGTTAGTATTGAAGAGAATAATATATGACAAGATATAGGAGAGCGAGCAAATTTACTCCACTAACACATTTGACGAGAACAACAACAATCTCAATCTTTTCGGATGTTGTTCTTCTCTCTTGTATTGGATTTATCATCTTAAGTTTGTCAGAAGATTGTGTCACGTTACTTACACTCTTCATTGTGACCAGTGTTATTAAAGGTGCGGGCGCATCTAAGGCGCAAAAGGTCCCTGGAACCTAGGCACAAGGCGTGCGCCTTTTCGAAGCGAGGCACAAAATTAAAATAAATAAGAAATAATAGTTCATTAAAACAATAAAATTAGGTTTAAAAAAATCAAGAACATAACAATTAACAAAGTTCCAAACACTAGAAAAAGTTCCAAAGTTCATAACATCATAATTTAACAAACTTCTAACATTACAAAAGTCTTAAATCCACTGAATATATTGTTTACAAAAGTTCGAGGCAAATAGCCACCTAGTGCTTAGATTTAGTGCATAATGTATTATTGTTTTCAATAAGGGTGTGTTTGGATATGGGATTTTGAAATACTAGGTATTTCTAAATGCCCTCATTTCTAAATCCCTTGATTTACAAATTCTATCATTTTGAAATATCTTGTTTTGAAGAAAGGAAGCAAAATGTTTTTAAAAAAGGTCGAATGCAAGATTCCTAAAAAATAGGAAACTAGTTATTGTGGGTTTGTAAATTACTTTGGAGTGGATTTGACAAATAACTAGTTCATCCATAGTTCAAATCACTCCAAAATTTCAAAAATTCCCTTTTGAACTATCCAAACAAGATATTTTGTCAAAGTGATTTACAAATACTCTACCAAAATCGAATCTCCAGTTCAAATCCTATATCCAAACACACCCTAAGTGGAAACTGAAATCCCTGAATATGTGAAGTAAGCAGGAAAGACTAGACACTGTGCTCTTGTGTTTTTGATGTGTGAGTTACTATTTTGTGATTTAGAGACATACCACATTTACGTTAATATCTATATTTATCGCATGGCCTGTAAGCTTATTCAATATAACCATTAGACACAAGTTCATGGATAATTATTCAAGTCATCAAGTGTAACTGTGTAAGTAATGTATAATTCAAGAGAAAGGCCTGCATGGCTTCCACGTTCCGTTTAACAGGTTAGGACGTGTAAGCTCCAAATGCGTAGCAGCTCTGATACACTGGCACCGGCACCTCTCAGGCCCTGAACCAGACTTTAACATCACCATTTTACTGCCCATTGTACTCTCCCAAAAGCTTCTCACTTCCTCTGCTTTCTCTCTACGTATCAATCTCTCTATCTTTCAGCTATGTCGTCGGGTGCAGGCTTCCAGCTACAAATTCGTACTGTCAAGGCCAGGAGCAAGGGAGGGAGTGACAGGCTGACAACGGAGTGAAGGAGGGAAGGGGTTGGGGGGGAGAGAGAGAATCCAGCGGGGTGGAGGCGTGGAGCAGCGGAGTAGCAGTGGCAGGATCAGCGCCGCGGCGTTGACAGAGGCAGCGGAGCAGCTAGGGGACAGGCGATGGCAGCGACGACGGCGACCAGTCTCCAGAGCAAGGACGAGGAGTGATGAGGTTACCGGAGCACAGAACAGTTGCACGCACAGAGTTCTGTCGCACGCAGACAGTGAAATTGATTTGGATTTGGGGATTTTAGACTTTGGGACTTTAATTAGAAAGCTAAAAAAGAATACAAGATCCAACGGCCCATGTAACAAGATGATATAACATCCAACGGCCAGAGCGAGCCTAGGTGCGCTTTTAATAACCTGATTGTGACCGACTTAGCTAGCTCTTTGCCACGTGAAGAATTAATTTTCCATCAATTTCTTGTCGGATGATGTTCTTCTCTCTACTTGTATTGGATTTATCATCCTATGTTGTCAGGGGATTGTGGCTCGTCACTTACGCTCTTCTTCGCAACTGATTTACACTGGCTCTTTGACACCCAAAATTTAGTTTGCCACCAATCTCTTGTATCCATGGCTTTCTCCATAAGGGAAAGACTATTTACATGCGATGGTCGTGTTAGCCTGCGAAACTGTGAACTGCCAAAGATCTAAGCTACACCATTTTATGCTTTAACAGTCTCGGAGGACTATAGACAGAATATGGTTATTTATTAATACAATTAGGTGGACTGCAAGATTTCATTAAATATAGTTGGTCTAGGTCAGAAGAAGTGTTCCAGGCATAGTTGATGTTATTTAAGGACGTAGATAGGTTTGCATGCTTATACAGAAGGGGAAATGCAAGATGACAACTTGATTATAGGGATCTGCACCTCTAATTAACTCTTTTGTTGAGCCGAAGAATTTTTGGCATTATGCGTACAAGTGGCTGCAGTTCACTGGGAATAGAAATCTAGCTTTTGGCTTGAGCACCTCAAAGTTATATCATTTTTGCATTGTATACTGATTTGTTTCTGGATCTGACGTTTTGTATGTAATACTACAGTGACCGCTTTCTACCTGATAAAGCAATTGACTTGATTGATGAAGCTGGTTCTAGGGTTCGTCTTCGCCATGCACAGGTACATGTGTTTAATTAGTAGTTCTTTTGTCCTATTACTCTTTAGCTTGTTGGTCACACACTCTTGTCTTTGCAGCTCCCAGAGGAGGCTAGAGAGCTTGAGAAAGAGCTTAGGCAAATAACGAAGGAGAAGAATGAAGCTGTTCGTGGTCAGGACTTTGAAAAGGTACTTGTCATATGTAGAAATTCTCAGGTTCTGTTGGATTGGTGAGTACAATGTAAATGTTGTCGTAACAATGCTCAAGTCAATATGGCATGTAGATAAAAAAAATGAACTATCAATGCTCCGTGCGAAGAATCCCAACCAAGTTTCTCTTCTTCCAAGTTCTTGCTGAATAGTGTCCATATGCTTTTACCCCAAGAGAAATAATTGCCTGTGAATAGTGTCTTAAAGTGTAATATTTTGGTTGTCTTTACGTAATGTTTAGGTTTTCTGGGGGTTAAATGTGTTCTTTTGTTACACTATTTATCAGCTAAGCTCACGGTTGCAAAATTTGTGGACAGGCCGGGGAGTTGCGTGATAGGGAAATGGATCTTAAGACACAGATATCTGCTCTTGTTGACAAAAACAAAGAGATGAGCAAGGCAGAGACTGAGGCAGGGGATACTGGTCCTATCGTGACTGAAGTGGACATTCAGCATATTGTCTCTTCTTGGACCGGCATACCGGTTGAAAAAGTGTCAACTGATGAATCTGACCGCCTCCTCAAGATGGAAGAGACACTCCACACACGAATTATTGGTCAGGATGAAGCTGTCAAAGCCATCAGCCGTGCCATCCGCCGTGCCCGTGTGGGACTCAAGAACCCTAACCGGCCTATTGCTAGCTTCATCTTCTCTGGTCCAACTGGTGTTGGAAAGTCAGAACTGGCAAAAGCACTGGCTGCCTACTACTTTGGCTCTGAAGAAGCCATGATCCGGCTTGATATGAGTGAGTTTATGGAGAGACACACTGTCTCAAAGCTCATTGGTTCGCCTCCTGGGTACGTCGGCTACACAGAAGGAGGTCAGCTTACTGAGGCTGTCCGGCGGCGTCCTTATACAGTTGTGCTCTTTGATGAGATTGAGAAGGCCCACCCTGATGTCTTCAATATGATGCTTCAGATTCTCGAGGATGGAAGGTTGACGGACAGCAAGGGCAGGACTGTGGATTTTAAGAACACCCTTTTGATTATGACATCAAATGTTGGAAGTAGTGTGATTGAGAAGGGAGGCCGCCGGATAGGTTTCGATCTCGACTATGATGAGAAGGACAGCAGTTACAACAGAATCAAGAGCTTGGTGACGGAGGAATTGAAACAGTATTTCAGGCCAGAATTCTTGAACAGATTGGACGAGATGATCGTCTTCCGGCAGCTCACCAAGCTGGAGGTAAAGGAGATAGCCGATATAATGCTCAAGGAAGTATTTGAGAGGTTGAAGACTAAAGATATAGAACTTCAGGTAACTGAAAGGTTTAGAGACAGAGTGGTCGAGGAAGGATACAACCCAAGCTATGGTGCAAGGCCTCTTAGAAGAGCCATAATGAGGCTTTTGGAGGACAGCATGGCTGAAAAGATGCTTGCACGAGAGATCAAAGAGGGTGACTCAGTTATTGTCGATGTCGACTCTGATGGTAACGTCACCGTTCTCAATGGCAGCAGTGGTGCTCCGCCCGAGGCATTGCCAGAGCCAATCGCTGTGTAGAGTAGCCCTTTTCACTTTGGATTTTTACCAGTATGCTGTTTGTATTGCTGCATTTCCATTCAAGCTGGTTATCAATGTAAGTTTGGCAGTGGACTTGAAGCCTGTAGATTTGTTGCCGCGTTTCAAGGCTGAATTTATAACACTGAATTGCATGCATGGTCCAGTCAGACTCTAGGATGTTAGTAGTAGATTTGTAGACTTCGTAATAAAAACGATACGCATTCAGGTAGATCAGTTTGTGCCAGCACTAGTATACTTTTACCGGGCTTAATTTATGAAGTCGAAGCTCTTCCGCCCCTGGACGAATTAAAGGGCCAATAAGTGTTGGAACATTACCATCACGAACATCATACTGCAGTACTGTGCACCGATTATTTCATGGTTCTGATTTATTGGCAGGGAGATGACTTCTTGAAGGATTTTCTGATGGGCTTGCGCTACGCAACGGAGGTAGCCCGACTTAGTAGCCTGTCTCCCCTCCCTCGGGCCTCAACGATTGAGGCTCAACTTTCCGGACTTTTACGAGCCACCAAGAAACCTTCTTTATCTTAATGCAGGCCAAAACCTTGATTTGTCTTGGAGCGATAGAAGTGATACTAAGGGGCAGCTGAGTCCTGTGGTTCATGCAAGCTTGTCCTACCAGATTGATCTACTGGGATCAGTTCCTTTCAGTCGCAAACAGGGCTTTGCTTTGCTCAATAGGAAATGATCAGAGCTTTTGTTGAAGTTTTACCTGCCGGTGAGGCTATGCTTTCACTTTAAATGCACTTATTTCCTTCATGTTTGGTCCCCTGTTGGAAATTTACACGTATGTTAGCAAGTTTGACAAATGAACCGTGAGAACATGCTAGAGATGGCCCAAATAGGAGGTCTGCAAATGGATTCAACTTATCTCACAATGCCTTTCCACTGTTGTGTACTCCATTTTGGTCAATGGAGCTCCTACCCCATTTTTCAAAACACTTTGTGGTATTAGACAAGGTGATCGACTATCACCTTTTCTTTTCATCATCTGCCCTAAAGTCTTATCCGCCGCTTTGATGGCGGCGAAACGGAATGGCCATATTGCTGGCATCCGAGCCAGTAGGTACCCTTCATCTGTTACACATCTCATGTTTGCCGATATCTATCCTTTTTTGCGAAACGGAATGGTCATATTGCTGGCATCCGAGCCGGTAGGTACTCTCCATCTGTTACTCATCTAATGTTTGCCGATATCTATCCTCCTTTTTTTTCTTTTTTGCGACTTCATAAAGACGTGGAGCGTAACCTTGATGCGATTCAACAAATTTTGAACACTTATTGTCGAATGTCTGGACAATGCATTAATTGGAGTAAATCAGTTCTCACTGTTAGTCCAAATGCGTCTCTGAGGACTTTACATCTTCTCAAAACTGCCTTTGCTTTTCATGTTCTCTTGATTTTGGGAAATATTTGGGTGCTAACTTGGATGTGGTTGTGCATAAAGAGGAGGTCTTTTGGGATTTAGTTCATCGGGTTCAAGATGGATGTTCATATTGGTTGGATTTGCTGCTAAACAAAGCTGGTTGGGCTGCACATTCAATCCATTCTTTTTCCTCTCCTCATTCATCATATGTCTGCTTGTAAGTTCCCCGCCTTTGTTTGTAAACAGTTTGATCAGGTTCTAGCTCGTTTTTGGTGGTCTGGTGAGTGGACAGTTCTTCTATTCTTTGGATCGCTTGGCGAACCTTATGTCTTCTGAAAGCATGGAAGATTTGGTCTGCTCCCGATAGTATTTTGTCTCGCGTCCTTAAGTGTAGATATTTCTCCTGAAGGGCCATCCTGTCAATCAACTCTTCTTGGATTTGGCGAAGCATTTTAGTTGGACAACGATCTTTAAAACAAGGGTTACAGTGGCACATAAGGGATGGGCATTCCGTTTCTGTTTGGATGCATCGGTGGATACCAACTATACCCCTCCCCCCTCCCCCAAATTTTTTTTTTTTTTAAAGCCTCTCGTTCTCGCTCTGGTACAGGTTTGATACAGGAGTGGTTACAACATGTATAGCCTGTGGTGAACCTACCATGATTGCCTGAGCGTTTCCCAGTTACTATTTTTCTTCATGGCATTTTTAACCCGTAGTCCCTGCTTATACAGTGCTAGTCAACCTATTTGGATGGGATTGTCATCCATAGTGTTGTCTTCTTTCCGCTCCATTGCGGAGGCTCAAACCGAGTGACTACTGCATTTATCTTATTGAATTAAATATGCACTTTTTAAAACTGGGTGGTTGAACGTATAACCAATCATTGAATGGGATGTGATTAAATAAGGGGTGGTTGAAACGCGTGTAACTGGCTAGCATAGCGTTTTTATATATATCCTGCAATTGAGACGCCCTTTCCTCTCTTGCCGTTCCTAATGACATCAGTGGGTGAGAGAGTTGTCTTTCAATGGGCAGACTCCGCAGTTCTTCCGAGAGTCTAGCCTTGCTTTATCGCTAAGGGCATAGCTATACCATACTAAGGCTTCGTTTGACAAATTTTTTTTTTTGGTTTTCAGTTTTTAAAGAGCAGTTTTTTAAAGAGCAGCTTAATTTTTTTTTTTATAAAAACAAGTGGGTGTTTGATAACCCCTTTTTTTTTTGAGGTTTTTTTTTTTGGTGTTTGGTAACCCTTTTTATTTTGACTTTTTTTTTTTGGTGGTTTGCGGTGGCGGTGGTGGGGCGTAGCGGTGGTCGACGGTGGTGGTGGTGGTGGCCGACGGCCGGAGGTGGCTGCCGGCAGTCACCGGCGGTGGTGGCCGGCGGCCGGAGGTAGCTGCCGGCAGTCTCCGGCGGTGGTCGCCGGCGGCCGGAGGTGGCTGCCGGCAGTCACCGGCGGTGGTGGCCGGCGGCCGGAGGTAGCTGCCGGCCGTCTCCGGCGGTGGTCGCCGGCGGCCGGAGGTGGCTGCCGGCAGTCTCCGGCGGTGGTCGCCGGCGGCCGGAGGTGGCTGCCGGTGGTCGCCGGCGGCCGGAGGTGGTTGTCGGCAGTCTCCGGCGGTGGTCGCCGGCGGCCGAAGGTGGCTGCCGGCGGCCGGCAGTCTCCGGCGGTGGTCGCCTGAGGTGGCTGCCGGCGGTGGGAGGGTGGTGGTCGAAAAAAAAAAACCAAAAGTGAAAAAAAAAAACCAGTTTTTGGAGTTTTTTTTTTACTCTGCAGTTTAAAAACTGGTTTTTTAAATTGAAAAAAAAATGGTTACCAAACGCTCTTTTTTTCAGTTTTTAAAACTGAAAAAAAAGAGGGAAAATTTTTTTGTCAAATGGGGCCTAAGATGTCAGTTTCGTTTGATCCATGGTATGTATGGTACGGTGATTTCCATAAGAGCACATGTTGTGACCACCAAAGTTTGCAGAACAAATTCTGCTGCATTTAAATCTAAATTACATCAATTATAAACACGTCAATTGGTATTTTAGCTATATGAATTCTTTTATTTGAAAATTGCTCATGAAAGAGAGCATGGGAAAAAAACCATCCATTAAATTTTGTCAGTAAAAAGAATTTAACCATGAAAATGAGCTGAAAAAGAAATTATGAGCTTGCTCTGCGTATTGTGAGCAAATAACACTAAACACATCAATTGGAATTTTAATTACAATTCTTTGCTTGTTTGAAAATTGCTCATGAAAGTTAGCAAAAGAAGAAAAACAAAATCGATCCATCTGGCAACAAAAAGAATTTAGCTCTAAAAAGATTCACTAACAGAGGCACGGTTCACGATTAGCCAACACGAAATAAGCTTGCATAAACCGGCATGAAAATACATACTAACATAATCATAAAGCAATAGACGGATATGAAAATACAACAAAAAGGAGTCACTATTTAAGGCTAAAGTTGACAAAATATGCGAAAACTATGGAGAAAATAGTGGCTAAACTTTGGTTTTCGTGCTTCCGATCTCCTCATTTGCCTTATGTTTTCTTGCTATTTTATTTACACTTCTCCATCTTTTCTGCTCATCAGAAATTCTGGCTACGTCACAAGGGGGTGACGCTCTCCTCAAGCTCAAAGTAAGATCATGATTCTCTCATTCTAATATAACCTAAATTATCTGTAGTTGTGGCCTCTAAACGTGGTAACAATGGACATCGTAGCAACTTTTTATAATTGCCGGGTTGAGAATTTATTCATTGACCTGATATGCTATATTGTGTTGTGCAGAATAGGATGGCAAATGGAGCGGGTTGAGGTATATCACCGGCCCAAAAGAAGACTCTGTGCAAAATTGCAACAAGTAAGGGCTTCCGTCCAAATTATTAACGATTCAGCCCTTTCCGTTAGGGGTAATTTTGAGATTCCATATTTGAAAAATAATAATAATAAAATTCAAGAGAAAACATAGGCTGAACCTGCCAACGGGAACCCGCCCGCTCTGCCCGACCCCCGCGTGACCCGCCCGCGCATCTCTTCCTTTAATGAAGCCAATATCCATCCTAAACCCGTAACCCGTAATCCGACCCATCCCCCCGACCTGCACACTGCCCCTCTCTCCCTGTCTCAACCCTAATCCAAAAAAGCCTTAATATCTCTTCTCTGCGCTGCACCCCTTGGCGCCGCTTCCCTTACAGCCTCACTACCGCGGCTCCCCATCGCCGGCCCCAAGCCCAGTCACCCTTCACCGGTTGCCGCTCTCTTCACAGAAAGCCCCCCACACATAACACCCAAACCAGCCCCTTTTAAACCTGCCAATCGTCGCCCCTTCCCCCGCCACCATCCGCTTCGGCCACCGCCTTCTTCCCTGGGCACCATCAATCGAGGCCACACATACACACTGGCACACACTCAAACCGTCCCATATTCCCACATTGCCCACCACACACACCAACCACTGCCATTTCTATCCACCACCCCTTTTCCCGGTCACCGCCTTCTTCCACCCCAAATTTCTTTCGTTGCCACGCCGCCACCATCGCAACCTAAACCCACTACTGCCCCACCATCCTTCACTCATCAGAACACCTCCAACAGGCAGATCCGGTGACGGTAGTGATTAGTAAGGATGATGATGACAGTATAAATTTGTTCGGATAAAATTACCCCTAACGGAAAGGGCTGAATCTTTAGGAATTTGGACGGATGCCCTTACTTGTTACAATTTTAGATTTACAGGCCCTTATGTGTAAAAATTAAACTTTAAGACCCTCAAATGAGACTTTGTGATAGTTTCAGAGTATTAACGTGTATTTAAGCCTAACTTTAATCACTATATTCGAGTGGAGTGTAGCAAAGTCTTGTCCAACTGTTTTTTCATAGTCACAGTGCGCATCATTGCCATTCCCAATCTCCAAGACGTTTTTTAAAGCCCCATATATTTTATTGGTATCATGTACACGGTGAACGAGAGAACCGAGTAAATTTACTTATTTCATGCACTTTTAAGAATGTGAAGATGCCAAAGGACCTGTTGCTGAACAGAGAGATCCAACCAATGGATCTTTTGAAGTTGCTTACGGTGAAATAGTGAACCAGGTAGGGATGGCAATTTGATCCGCACCCGGCGGATCCCCGACCCGCTCTGACCCAGTAGGAGAGGATTATTTTGACTTTGACCGGGTTATGGAGTGGGTATGGTATTTAAATTTGTAACCCGCATCGGGTACGGGGTCAGGTTTGGTATTATGTCATCCCCGCCCCATACCCGCCATGTTTAATGTAATCCTAACCTTAACCTATTAAGCAATCACAGCCGTCCATCTCATCATATAAGTAGTCACAACTCTTTGAAACCCTACCCTACCATTTTCTTCTTTTCACTTCTTCTCCTCTGAATCTCCATTTGACGGCGTCGGAGACACAACTTCTTCACCTCGCCTTTTCACCGCTTTCTCCTCCTCATCGTCACCCCTCCACGGCCACGAAACACCTCGATCTCACCACCACTTAACACCGTCACCACCACCTAACATTCCACTGAACACCATTCTATCTCTACCGAACACCGTCACTACGTGTCCACTGTCACCGCCTGACTTCTTAGGCACATGGCCGTAAGGTGCCGACCTTGCTTGTTCTCAACAATTTGGCTTGAGTCCTGAGAACGAGGAAGGCTGAAGATCGCCGAAAAGGGAAAGAGTTGAGTCAGACCTGGAGAGAAGAGAAGGTCTTCAGCTTCAATTTGCAACATAGTCATTTTTTCGCCGAGAAAAGGTCTTGAGCTTTGATTTGCAACTTCGATCATAACACTAAGAGAAGATCTTCAGCTTTGATTTCCGCTCTCGACCTCTTCCATTTATAGCTTGTGTTGGATGCCATTTACAGAATCTAATTTGAGGATTTAGGGTTTGTTATTTAGGGATTTTGAAGTTTGTAATTTGTTATAGAATCTGATTATGCTTTAGGTCTTAGATTTTCTTTTTTTGACATTGCCCGTTGCTGGATTGATTGAAATTGTATTATTGTTGTTCCCTTTAACCTAACAAATGGTTGATTATTTTGTAGATTGTACAAAATTTGTAAAATATAGACAGGTTTTCTACAGCAACAAAAGCTGATCGGGGCGGATGGGGTTTTTGAAAAGTCTACTGGATCGGGGATGGTATTCCCATTTTTTGACCCGATGGCGGGGCGAGACAGTGTATAAGGACCACCGGGGCGGGTGCGGATTTCATAAGATCCGCCCCCGACCCGCCCTATTGCCATTCCTAGATCCAGGACTAGGAGGGTAGTAGTACGTTCACGAATCTCCTCCTTAATTAATTAGCTAAAGGGTGTGACTCAAGCCACTCAACTAGCCAACAACCAGGAAATAAGGTGGAGCTACAAATATGAAAAATACATTAAACCCCGCCCAATTTTGTCAGTAAAAAATTGCATCATGAGGGATAGAGAGCATAGGAAAACCATCCCTAATCTTTTGCCAGCAAAAGACTTTATAGCTATAAAAGGGAACTGAAAGATTCTTATATGAAAAGGAACTAAAAAAAACCTTATGACCTTACTCTGCATCTTGTGAAGTGCACTGCAAATGACACTAAACACATCAATGGTTATCCATCAATCTTTTGTCAATAAGAAAAATTTAGCTATAAGAAAGATTGACTAACGGAGGCACAGTTCACTAGAGTTGTCAAACGGGCTGGGCGGCCCGCGGCCTAGCCCGACCCGGCCTGAAAAAAGCCCGGCCCAGCCCGGCCCTTTCATGAACAGGGCTTGCCCGAAGGAATTGGGCTTAGGGCCTGGGCTTGGACTAGGCCGAAAAAATCTGGGGGAAAGCCCGAACCAGGCCCAGCTCGAAAAAGCCCGGGTCTGGCCCGGTTATCCGGCCCGGTTCCGGCCCCACCTGTTTGAATTTTTTGTTTTTTTCCCCCTTTTCCTCCAACGGATATATTCCCCCAAAATTCCACTTTTACCCCCCCAACAGCAATATAACGGCTAGTTTGGGGGGTATTTTAGTCTAACTTAATTTTTCAACTCCTTTAAAGGTTTTTACACTCTTACCCTCCCCAACAACTATAAACGGATAGTTTTTAGGGGTATTTTGGTCTTTTGTGAAGTTTCTAAAATCTATAAATTCACACCATTTCTCTCTAATTTTTCACACCAATCTTCTTACTCTCTCTTATCTAAACATTCTATATTTCTACAAGCTTTGCTACTATTTCCCTCTCCAATTACTACTCTTGCTAATTACTACTAGTATTTACTAATTAGTACTCTTGTTTATTAATTACTACTCTTGCTAAATTCTAATTACTAACTACTACTCTTATTAATTTGTTACTCTCTAATTCTTTTGTCTAGTAATTAGTAATTAGTGAATTTTTATTTATTAATTACTATTACTAAATGCTTTTTAATTACTAACTCTCTCTTCATTTCAGAATTACCCTCAGTGATTAATATTTGTTACTCGTTCATTCTTTTAATTGTTATTTCTTATTACTACTCTTATACTTGTGTATTTAGTTACTCTTACGAATTTTATTTCCAATCTAGTAAAAAAGTTTAGCGTGAAATATGGCTGGATTATTGAAGAAACTGAGGCGTGGATCATCATCACGAAAAACATCATCATCATCGCAAGCACAAGCGCCAGCGCCACGGCCATCACAAACACCAATCCAAGCACCAACACAACCATTCGTTCCTGGACGAATGAGTACAGGCTGTATGATAGATACCCAAGCCAATTGGGAGTTCAATCAAAACATTCCAGATTTTGAATACACGCCTGATGAAGACCCCCCGCATTATAGTCAAGGACGCAGCTCGGTTGGCGAAGCTACTACTCCGTGGCATAATCTCAACCCTATGCCTGGTCATGATGAAGAAGGGCCGAGCAATGCCTCCGGTAATGAGCCAGAAGTCCAAAAGGGGAAAAAAAAAAGCCGAGTGTTGGAATCATTTCGATGTAATTACGGTGGACGGCATCCGAAAAGCTCGATGTAAGTACTGCGCTAAATTATTTTCGTCTGGTAGTGGTAATGGACATCTTAACAGGCATTACCCTCAGTGTGCACCTCGACAAGGCCACGTCGAACCTACCCAAACGCAGTTATCTTTTGACGGTAAGTTATTTGTTTATAATCAGCGAGAGCAAAGAGACGGTCTCGCTGAATTTGTTATTCACGATGAACAAGCCTTTTCTTTTGCCGATAATCCTAAGCACTCTAGATATATGAACACATACGTTCAACCTTTGTACAAAAAGGTTCATAGAAACACAACTAGATCCGATGCACTCCGACAGTACAATGCTGCTAAAGCACGCCTTATCGATTATTTCGATAAATTTGACGGTAAAGTTAGTCTTACTTCTGATATTTGGCAATCTCCATTTACTTTTGTTAGTTATTCTTGTGTGACCGCTCATTGGATTGATGCAGATTGGGTTATGCACAAGAGAATCATCGCTTTCGAGCTCTTTCCTTTTCCGCATGATGGAATGAACATTGCTACTCTTATATTAAAAGCATGTACCACATTTAAATTAAAGGATAAGATTATGAGTATTAGTTTTGATAATGCTTCTAACAATACAGCTGCTGTTGATGCTTTAAAGGAGAGCCTCAAACCTGTACTTTCTGGTGAATTATTTCATGTTCGTTGTGTTTGTCATATAATTAATTTAATTGTTCAAGATGGTTTAGCTGCTGCAGGAGATATTCTTGTCAAAATGAGGGGTATGACAGCGTATGTTAATAGCTCGAGTCCGAGAACACAACAATTTAAAACGTTGTGTGTTGAATATAATATGCCTCGCAGGAGAGCAGTTACAGATGTGGTCCACAGGTGGAACTCTACATACCATATGCTTTTACACATTCTGGCATACGAGAAGTCTATACGCATTTTCTACTAACCCAGTTCCCAGCCGGCTTGCCAACTCAAGAGGAATGGCAGATGGCCACATACCTAGCTGAATTTTTGGAGGTATTCTACACGTCTACCAATTTATTGTCTGGTACGTACTATCCCACCTCTCCTCTCGCTGTAATAGAAATTCTCAAGATGGCTACAATGTTAACAAAATGGAGATATATAGGACCCTTTAAGGAAATAGTAAAAGTGATGGATAAAAAGTTTAATAAATATTGGAGTAGACTGCCTGTTATTTTTGCTGTGGCTACTTGTTTAGATCCTAGGTTAAAGTTGCATGGCGTGAACGCCTCGATACAAGAGATATCGAAATTAATGTGCTACACAGCAGAGGAGACAACCGCACTCACAGCAAAAGTGAGCAAGAGGTTTGAGGAATTGTTCAACCTCTATCGTAATTCTGCTGACGTGCGCGGGCGAGCTACATCATTCACTGTTGAGAGGTATTATGCGCCATACCTTAAGGGCTTTGAACATCTAGTAGCAAGACAACTACCAGGTGAAGGTACTTCTAATTCGGCAGGTTCGTCTACTTTTTCCTCTTTTAATGAGATTGGTGTATATGCAAATACTGATCATTATTCTGATTTATCAATGCAAGAACAGGTTAATTTTAATTTGTTAAATTTTTGGAAACAAAATCAAAACATGTATAAAACTTTATCCCAAATTGCACGGGATGTACTGCCAGTGCAAGCCTCCACGGTTGCTTCAGAGTCGGCATTTTCAGCCAGCGGGAGGGTTTTGGATGACAGGAGGAGTCGTCTTAACCCCGAGTCGCTCGAGCTATGTGTATGTTGGAAGGATTATCTTGATGCGAAATACCGCGAGCAAGATAAACCGATTGATGATAGGAAGAGCAGTGACTCGGATATTGAAGTACTTCCGGATGATTAGGTAATTTCTTTTTATTTTCCTTCTCTTAAGTTTTAAGAATAAATTTTTTCACAAAATATATTTTTTTCCATATATATAAAATAAATTTTTACAAGCAAGATATATATATTTTTCGTATATATAAAAAAATAGGTAACTTCGCCTGTTTGTTTACAAGCAGCCGGTCCCAAGCCCGGATAAAAGGAGGAGGGCCTATGAACACATTTATTTTTCTACACTTATTACTTAAGATCGTCTTGGGAATTAACATGTATCAATCCCGGGTTTTCGACCAATTAGTTTGAAGTAAAATATCAAATAGTAGAAACAGTCTCTCTTAAATAGTAATAATTGTTATGTGTTCAGATTTTATTAATAAAGATCACCAAGAAGAGTAAGAAAATATTTAACATATAGCAAAAAATAAAATGAGAGACAAATAAATATATCTATACATACATACATATATATGAATATTACATATAATGAAATAAAAGGATAAAAATTAGATTTGTCAAAATTTAAAAATTGGACATGCCTAAAGATGAAATTTAAAATTGAATAACAAGAAAATTAAAAAAAAGGGCCCGGGCCGGCCCAAGCCCGGCCCTAGAAATTGGGCCTAGGGCCAGGGCCTGAACCGGGCCTAGAATTTCTCCTCAGCCGGCTCGGCCCGGATGGCAGCCTCCTTGGCCCGACCCCGGCCTGGTTTCGCTTCAAGCCCGATGGACCCGGGCCGGGCGGCCCAAGCCCGTCCCGTTTGACATCTCTACAGTTCACCCACCACAGAATAATCTTGTATAAACATAACCATAAAGCAATAAAGGGGCATGGTAACAAAAAAGAGTCAATATTTAAAGGCTTGTTTGAAACCACTTACAATTTTAATTTTTAATTTTTAAAAAATTAAAAATTAAAACCAGTTTAGTTTTTATATTTTACAAAAATAAATTGGTATTTGATTACCCAATTTTTATTTTAAATTTTTCTTTGATGGTGGGGCCAGTGGCAGTGGCGGGCCGCAACCGGGGGGTGGTTCTCAAAACAAAAATAAAAATTAAAAACCAAAACTTAAAATTAGAGTTTTCAAAAATAGCCATGTGTTTGAAAGTTGATTTTCATAACTAACGCGAAAAAAAACATAAATTGACTATCAGATTAATTTTTTTTTTCTCCAGTTTACAAGATTGGAAAAAAAAATTGGGACAACAAATATATTACCAACACTACCGACGCCAAAATTGACAACTTATCAAGAAAATAGGGGTGAGAGCTTTGGGGGCTGCATGTTTTTGTGTTTTTATTTTGTAATTTTAATTTCATGATTTTCGTATTTAGTTAAAAAATAAGCTTTTGTACTTTTATCCTTTTTACCAAAAAAAATTTCTACTTTTTCTTATATTGGTTTAAGTTTGTTAAAAAAACTGAAAAAATCACGGAGTCAATATTTAAAGGCTTGTTTGAAACCACTTACAATTTTAATTTTTAATTTTTAAAAAATTAAAAATTAAAACCAGTTTAGTTTTTATATTTTACAAAAATAAATTGGTATTTGATTACCCAATTTTTATTTTAAATTTTTCTTTGATGGTGGGGCCGGTGGCAGTGGCGGGCCGCAACCGGGGGGTGGTTCTCAAAACAAAAATAAAAATTAAAAACCAAAACTTAAAATTAGAGTTTTCAAAAATAGCCATGTGTTTGAAAGTTGATTTTCATAACTAACGCGAAAAAAAACATAAATTGACTATCAGATTAATTTTTTTTTTCTCCAGTTTACAAGATTGGAAAAAAAAATTGGGACAACAAATATATTACCAACACTACCGACGCCAAAATTGACAACTTATCAAGAAAATAGGGGTGAGAGCTTTGGGGGCTGCATGTTTTTGTGTTTTTATTTTGTAATTTTAATTTCATGATTTTCGTATTTAGTTAAAAAATAAGCTTTTGTACTTTTATCCTTTTTACCAAAAAAAATTTCTACTTTTTCTTATATTGGTTTAAGTTTGGTAAAAAAACTGAAAAAATCACGGAGATGTTTTCAATTTTCTGTCACTGTTTGAGTAATTTTACCCAAAACGAAAAATAAAAAATGGTAAAAGTATACACAATTAAATCTTTTTCATCATCGTTATATAAAATAGAAAAATTAAAATGATAAATGTACGTGCCTTTAATTTTTCTATTTCCGAACTCCTGATCCACATTTGCCTTCTGGTTACTGTCTTTCTATTTACACTTCTCCATCCTTTGTGCTTATTTGTATCGCGAAAAATTCTCAAAATTTTTGCTACATCACGGAGAGTTAGGCTCTCCCAACAAGTATATAAGCATGTGTATATAGATATGCATACATATACACATGCATTGATATATACAATATCGAGTCTTAAACCACACACCAAGAAAGCTGAAGCTAGCGTTTGAAAATACTTTTAGTTTTGGTTTTCTGTTCACAAAAAAAAACACACACACACACACACACACAATTTAGTTATTATTTTTAACAAAACAATTGGTTATTTGATTACCTAGTTTTATTTTGATTTTTTTTGTTTTGGGTGTTTGATGACCCAATTTTTAATTTTGAGTCTTTTTTCCTTTGGTGGTGATTTGCGGTGGAGGTAGTGGGGCGGGCTGTGGTGGCCAACGGTCGCGCTACAACCGTGGGCGGCGATGGTCTCAAAATAAAAACCAGACCTCCTAAATGAAGTTTTCAAAATCAACCCTATTTTAAAAATTATTTTTCAAAACTGAAGGAAAAAAAAAGAGAATTATGTGCCAAACGCGTTTATCTTTCTCCAGTTTACGAATTGGATAAAAAATTGAAAAAATAAATGTTACGAAACAGAGCCTAAAGTGTATGACGGTTTTTTTGTAAATATATTTTTTTATCTTTTTTTTTCTAACTATATTACAGTATTTTTCTTGCCAATGTAATACCAGTTGTTAGGGCTGTATATGTACCGAATTTGAAACGAATAGAGATATGTGCAAGCTTATTTGTTTAGTTTCCGGCCATGCTCGTGTTCTTGCTCGTTTAATTTTTAAAATTGTTTGAACTCGTTCAATGTTTAGTTTACAAAACTCGTGTTCAGTTCGAATTTGTTCGTTTAATTATACGAACTGGACTCAAACTTGAAAACTTATGTTCTCGTTCAAAATCAATTATTTTTAGATTAGAACTACACCTTACTTAATCCGATCATTTAATTGATTTAGGACTTCCAAACTCAAAAAAAATTAAAGTCATAATTAAGTTATATGTATTATGAGTTTTGAACATATTATAATTGGATTATTATTCATGCGAGCCATTCATGAACACATTTGCGAATAATTTAGTATGTTCATGTTCGGCTCCTTTAATAAACGAGTTATAAAACTTTGTCAATGTTCTGTTCGCATACTATACAAATGATTCTGAACGAATTATTTAAGTAACGAATCACGAGCAGTTCAAGAATATCTCAGTTCATTTACAGTCATACCAGTTGTTAATGAAGCTGACAGCAAATTCATGTATCTTAAACAAGATCCATTCATACACTTATGGTATTGATTTTAAGCAAAGATAATTGCTGAAATTATTTTTTAATATTTTATGGTCATTAGGGTCTTTCATATCCTAACACATACCAATCATCAAGTTATGGATGGCACTAAAAGGGGATCCATCTACTAATACTAATTATCAGCTACATGAGAAGTAAAAGGGCGATCCATGTATTAATTATAACTTTTGTTGAACGGAGGAGGGTGAAGTTGTTAGAAGAATATAGGTTTTATACATGTTAATTGTATTTGAATGGCTCTATGTCATTCATAGATTTAGAGTAGGGATGGCAAAAAAATCCGCACCCGCGGATTTCTGACCCGCCTCGATCCGATAGGATCGAATTATTTTGACTTTGACCGGATCATGGAGCGGGTATGGTATTTTTTTCAAAAATCCGCAGCGGGTTAGGGTCGAGTATGGTATTCTCTGCAATCCGCCCCGCCCGCCCCACCCAATATACTTACTCTAATTAATCGGTTGATCTTAGCCGTCCATCTATACTATATATATGTTCTTTATGGCAAACCTTACATTTCACCATTCTCACTCACTCCCCGCCGCACGGCCAGTCGGCCACTCCCAAGTCCCATGTGATCTAACCACTTTCCACCACCCCACGGCCATGAAGTTCCGGCCACGAACTTTCGGCCACTCCACTGCACGGTGTCTTGCGACGGTAACAACGCACAGACAGTTGGCCATTCTTTACCAATCTGCCCATTCTTCACCGGCGGCCATGAACTTCCAGCTACTCCACTGTACGGCCACGACGTTGCGATAGCTCCACCGCACAGTGTCTTGCGACGATAACACCGCACGACCACGAACCTACCACGGACTTGTCTCCCTACGACTCTACTGACCGCTACGCTGGTGCCACTGCTTATCTCTTTATCATTTATTCAATTCGTGAATCCAAGCTTTGCTAAACCAAGCAGAACAGGGCCAGGACAGGGGCAGGGAATGTTGGTTTTGGGTTTTTTCGTGTGCTACAGAGAGGACGGGGCAGAACGCGGTGGGTTCGGGTTTCTCACATCTACGTAGGGTCGGTTATGGTTTTTTAGATACATAATCCCGTGCGGGGCGTAGCAAAGTTTAATGACTAGCGGGGCGGGTTTGGATTTTAGCAGATCCGCATCCGACCCGTCTCATTGCCATCCCTAATTTAGAGAGAGTATTTTTAACCAAAAACTTGATTTATATTTAGGTACATATATACATATATTTATATATATATATATATATATATATATATATAATAAAAAACAGTTTAAACGGTCAACCTCTATCACTTAATACAATTTTTACGGCGAAATGAAAATTTTGGAAGCAGGGGTTACAGCAATTTAATCAGTAGTGCGACATATATAAATTGTTATCGTAGCAAGCGAAGCACAACTCTGATGTGTCTATTATATTGTCCACATACATATTGTGTATCATCATATCGTCCGCATATTTAGAGTTGATCACAGTAATTGAGTAGTAAAGCACAGTATACGCAGGATTCGAAATTTTTTTAAATGGGTGGTTGAACGGTCATTGAGTGCGATTAAATAAGGGGTCCTGGAAATGCTTGACTGGCTAGAGGCGCGGCATTATATATTCTGCAATTGAACCACTCTTCCCTTCATTTAATGGGCAAAACCTTCCCTTTCCCTTCCCCTTCTTCCAAGAGTGTATTCGAAGGGTCACGTATTCGTGGCTTCTCACCAACTGATTGCTTCTGATGTAGTTCAACTACATCATAAGCAATCAGATCGGCGATTATAGGGAGATCAAGGCCGTAATTTGATGCTATTCTAATTATCTGTGTTTTGCTTGTGGGTGATTAGGTCTAGTTTGCTATGTAGAATTGGGCGATTGATGCAGTTATCTGACCTATTATACAGTGCTCTAAACTGTTTTTCCTATTTGTTTTTGTTAATTTCCTGTTATTATCTATGTACTAATTTTCGTTCAAGTCTGCATTATTTTATGTGTTATTATTTTATGTAATTTTGGTTAAATGGCCATGGAGCAACTTATGAGAGAGCTAATTTTCTCTAACCATGGTCAGGTAAGGTTAAGGCCCTTAACCTTAGGATAGATTTTGGTGTTCTATGCTGAATTCAGAGGTTGTCTTATGTCCTCCTAGTAGTCTTGATAAGTTTGCATATTTAGAATGCATAGCTTAGATGCCAAAGTCAAGGTGTTGGTTGAGTTTCTTCTTGTTGTTGCTAGGATTTGGCACTGATGAGTAGACAGGGGAACGAATGGAAGCTATGACTTCTAATTGACAATGAAACTTTACAAGCTTTACCTAATTGGAATGGAAAGGCTTACATTTGAGATAGGATTCAGATAGGGATTAGTTGGGTTTAACTCTTTTAAATTTTTCTAGGACTATTTATATATATTGTGGTGTTTGGGAGACATTTCTCATGCTCAGATATATGTGTTAATTAGTTTTTTGTTAATTTGTAATATAATGGGATGGAAATACCTTCTTCAGCATCATCAATTGCAGAGGGACAGAAAGGGAGAAGACACACACACACACAAAACCTTTTTTTTTTTAAAGTAATTGGATCGGGTCGGGTTTGAGCATGAGAAAAGACCCTTAACCCAAGGCTTGCTGGACCCGTTTTTGACCTGTAATTCTTTGACCCAACCTAACCCAACCCGCCCATTGCCACCCCTAATCCTCCTTCTGAAAAATTAGAATCAAGCAATAACAAAAAACAAAACAAACAGTACATTATATTTTAAACTATTAAAAAAAATACCTCAGCTGCGTTGGGCATCTCCATTTGAGTAGCGGCATCCTCCTTCGGCGGGGGCTTAGAGAGGAATGAAGAGAACGGTGGTTTAGATGAGAGTGCAGACATTAGCCGAAACGGAAATGGAGCGATCAGTAAGGGGGGCCGAGAACGGATGCAAGGAATGCAAGGGTATGAAGAGTAAGATGAACATTTTTGGCCCAAAAATCGCTGGACGGGACTGTGACGGCTAGTCAACAACCGGCGATACATTGTATTGAGAATATTTTATTTAGGATTTCTGAAGTGATGATTTATATAAAGCAAAATTAGGGTAACCAGGTTACCCTAGTTTTGCTTTATATAAAGCAAAATTAGGGTTTCTGAAGTGACGATTTATATAAAGCAAAACTAAGGTAACCTACTTCAGAAATCCTAGATAAAATATTCTCATCACAATGTATTGCCGGTTGTTGGCTAGCCGTCACGGTCCCATCCAGCGATTTTTGGGCCAAAAATGTCCATCTTATTCTTCATTCCCTTGCATTCCTTGCATCCGTTCTCGGCCCCCCTTGCTTGATCGCTCCATTTCCATTTCGGCTAATGTCTGCACTCCCATCTAAGCCGCCGTCCTCTGCATTCTTCTCTAAGCCCCCGCTGAAGAAGGATGCCGTCGCTCAAATGGAGATGTCCAACGCAGCTGAGGTATTTTTTAATAGTTTAAAATATAATGTACTGTTTGTTTTGTTTTCTGCTTGATTCTGATTTTTCAGGCGGAGAACGCTGAGGTTTTGTTTAATATTTTGAAAAATATTGTACGGTTTGCTTTCTTGATTCTCATTCTGTTTTTCAGGCGGAGGATGCCATGGAGATTGAGAAGCCAGCTGAGGTTTTTTCTTGATATGTACATGTGTCTCAACTCCTATTTCATCTCCTTTTCTTGTCTTGTTATTATTTTCTTTTGTTGTTTTTTGGGTCTTGGGGGGGGGGGGGGGAGGTGATATGTACATGGCTACGGTCGCTCTGTTAAGTAAGTGGCATGCCATAAAGCCTTTTTCCACAGGCTTTTGCTTTTGTAAGCGGAGCATTTCTTTTTGACATTGTGATTAGTTAGGATTGGGGGGGGGGGGGAGGTGATATGTACATGGCTACGGTCGCTCTGTTAAGTAAGTGGCATGCCATAAAGCCTTTTTCCACAGGCTTTTGCGTTTGTAAGCAGAGCATTTCTTTTTGACATTGTGATTAGTTAGGATTTGATTCAATTATTCCTATGGGAGCATGGTAAAATAAATGTATATGTTTATGTGTGTATGCAGATTAAAAACAGTTGTCGGATAGTCATGAAATTAGTTAATTGTCCACTACTTGATGTTACAGGTCACAATAATATTGATGTTACAGTTGTCGGGGTTGCTTCGTGAGGGTGAAGGTGTAGCAGCACGTGTTCTTGAGAATATTGGTGCTGACCCAAACAACATCTGTATACAGGCGAACACTGCAGCTTGTGTACTTCAAACTATACGGTTTCTCTTTAGTGAATTATGAACCTCTAACACAAACCAACGGGTTATCAGAATTGTTGGTGAGAGTGTAGAGGCTGTTAGTGCTGGTGTCGGAGGTTGAAGCTCTGTCAACAAGATGCCAACGTAGAGAAATATGGCACCAATCTGACTAAGATGGCAGAGGAGGTATTATGCACATGAAGTATGAGTTGTACATATTATTGGAACTTAGTTGTGACGGAAGAATTTGTTTTGATGGTTTCTTCCTTTTGTGTCCATTTCATTGTATAAACTGGACCCTGTTGTTGGAAGGCAGCCGCAAATTGAGAAGGTCACTAAAATTTTAGGTAGGCGGATAAAAAATAATCCATGCCTAATTGGGGAGCCTGGTGTTGGAAAAATGGCTATAGCGGAAGGCCTTGCTCAAAGAATAGCACATGGTGATGTTCCAGAAACAAATGAGGGGAAGAAGGTGAGAGTACTAGACTACTAGTTCATGCATCTTTTAAGTTACTCCGGCTAAAATTCCTGAGCTGGTGCAAACTCTTGGATTCAATGCTGGATGTAGTACATTAACTTTTCTGGGCTTTATATTGGTATATGTTAGGACTTGGGTTTTCTCACTGTACTTTTTTGAAAATGTAGTTAGCCAGGCCTGGTTTGTACTGTGGTCTTTATGTTATAATATACTGGGAATGCAGAATCTACATGTTTAACATGACATGAGACATGCATACCATCCACCTTAGTCCAATGGAGTATCAAAGCGTCTCTGTTTCCTTTTAGTTTTGCAAATAACATTGCCTTTGCCTTTTTTTTTTTATTCAGGTTATTACCCTGGATATGGGTCTTCTTGTTGCGGGAACAAAATATCGTGGAGCGTTTGAGGAGAGACTGAAGAAACTGATGGAGGAAATCAAACAAAGTGATGAATTAATATTATTTATCGACGAGGTGCACACTCTCCAGGAGCAGCAGAGGAAGCAAATGACGCTAACATCTTGAAACCAGCTCTGGCCAGAGGTGAACTGCAGGTAAGTCAGTATTGGACCAATTGGTGCATGCTTAACATATAGCGCTGGTAAAATTTGGCATATAGCTGCTTTTTTCTTGTCTTTTCTTTGCCATATTATTTGGGTGGAAAGGTGTAGGTGGGTGAAAATGGAGGAAAGCAGGTTTATTGTTAGTTACCACAATTGCCGAAATAAAATTGAATTTGTCTCTATCCCAGTAGGATCTCGTTTTTTTTCTGTTCCTCGCCTTTTTCCTTTTCGAGGCATTTACGTGAAGAAATCAATTGTGTACAGTTCCATTCAAAATCTTATTAGGATGGTTTAAGCAGAATTGGGACTGTAATCCTTGTACTGCATCCATGTAAGAAACTACTGCTGGAACACTGAAGTTCTGATTTTCTACAATTAAGATGGTTTGATGCTTTTTGACTTGGACTAACTGAAACTTATGCTTATACGTGGTTGGTAACAGTGTGTTGGGGCCACAACACGTGATGAATATAGAAAGCATATTGAGATTTACCACAAGCTTTGTTACACCGATGAAGCCTTAGTCTCGGCAGCCCAATTGTCATATCAGTACATCAGGTTTGTGGTCTTTGAGATTCTTATCTTCAATTCTATGATCCATATGTACTTCAGCACATCGTCACTGAAAAAAGATGGTACCGGTTTGTTTGATTGTGTTCATAATTGTAACCCATTTGATGTTTGGGTGGGATGTTCATATGGGCAGACTTTGCCACAGTCGATTTATTTATCCCAACCATATAGGGTTTTAAGCAAGACAAGGTGGAACCAACTATAATCTTGACGTTGAGAAATTAAGTTAGGATTGAAGAGAATAACACATGACAAGATAGAGGAGAGTGAGCAAATTAAGTCCACTGGCACATCCAATGAGAACGACGACGATTCCAATCATGTCGGATGTTGTTCTTCTCTCTTCTTGTAGTGGATTTATCATCTTATGTTTGTCAGAAGATTGTGTCACGTCACTTACACTCTGCATTCGACCGACTCAAGCTGGCTCTTTGCCGCACGAAGAATTAATTTTCCGTCAATCTCTTGTCGGATGTTGTTCTTCTCTCTTTTTGTATTGGATTTATCATCTTATGTTTGTCAGGAGATTGTGGTACGTCACTTGCGCTCTTCTTCGCAACTGATTTACATTGGCTCTTTGCCACACAAGAATTAGTTTGCCACCAATGTCTTGTATCCATGGCTTTCTCTATAAGGGAAAGACTATTTTACATGCAATGGACATGTTAGCCTGCGTCTTTGTGAATTGCCAAAGATCTTATCTACACTGTTTTATGCTTTAACAATCTCGGAGGACTATAGCCAGAATATGGTGATTCATTAGGTCAAAGAAGTTTTGCAGGCCTAGTTGATGTTATTTTAAGGACTTAGATGGGTTTGCATGCTTATACAGAAGGGGAAATGTAAGATGACAACTTGATTATAGGGATCTGCACTTCCAATTAACTCTGTTGTTGAGCCGAAGAATCTTTGCATTATGTGTACAAGTGGCTGCAGTTTGCTGGGAACAGAAATCTAGCTTTTAGCTTGAGCATCCGAAGTTTTTATCGTTTTTGCATTGTGTACTGATTTGTTTCTGGATCTAATGTTTTGTATCTAATTCTACAATGGTGCTTTCTACCTGATAAAGCAATCAACTTGATTGATGAAGCTGGTTCAAGGGTTCATCTTCATCATGCACAGGTACGTGTGTTTAATTAGTAGTTCTTTTTGTCCCGTTACTCTTTAGATTGTGGTCACAGACGCCCATTTTTGCAGCTCCCAGAGGAAACTAGAGAGCTTGAGAAAGAGCTTAGGCAAAAAACAAAGGAGAAGAATGAAGCTGTTCGTGGTCAGGACTTTGAAAAGGTACTTACTTGTCATATGTTGTAATTCTCAGGTTGGATTGGGGCGGTGAGTCCAATGTAAATGTTGTCCTAACAATGCTGAAGTCAATATGGCATATATATCAAACTCCGTGTTAGGAATCCCAACCAAGTTTTCTTCTTCCTAGTTCTTACTGAAAGGAGTCAATATGTTTTACACCAAAAGAAATACTTGCCTGTGAATACAGTCATATAATGTATATATCATGGTTCTCTATACAAGTTGTTTAGGTTGTCTGAGGGTTAAATGTGTTCTTTTGTTATACTATTTATCAGCTAAGCTCACGGTTTCAAAATTTGTGGACAGGCTGGGGAGTTGCGTGATAGGGAAATGGATCTTAAGACACAGATATCTGCTCTTGTTGACAAAAACAAAGAGATGAGCAAGGCAGAGACAGAGGCAGGGGATACTGGTCCTATCATGACTGAAGTGGACATTCAGCATATTGTCTCTTCTTGGACTGGCATACCTGTTGAAAATGTGTCAACTGATGAATCTGACCGCCTCCTCAAGATGGGACTCCACACACGATTTATTGGTCAGGATGGAGCTGTCAAAGCCATCCGCTGTGCCCGTGTGGGACTCGAGAACCCTAACCGGCCTATTGCTAGCTTCATCTTCTCTGGTCCAACTGGTGTTGGGAAGTCAGAACTGGCAAAAGCACTGGCTGCCTACTACTTTGGCTCTGAAGAAGCCATGATCCGGCTTGATATGAGTGAGTTTATGGAGAGACACACCGTCTCAAAGCTCATTGGATCGCCTCCTGGATATGTCGGCTACACAGAAGGAGGTCAGCTTACTGAGGCTGTCTGGCGGCGTCCTTGTACAGTTGTGCTCTTTGATGAAATTGAGAAGGCCCACCCTGATGTCTTCAATATGATGCTTCAGATCCTTGAGGATGGAAGGTTGACGGACAGCAAGGGCAGGACTGGATTTTAAGAAGCTTTTGATTATGACATCAAATGTTGGAAGTAGCGTGATTGGAAAGGGAGGCTGCCGGATAGGTTTCGATTTTTACTAGGATGAGAAGGATAGCAGTTACAACAGAATTAAAGAGCTTGGTGACTGGGGAATTGAAGCAGTATTTCGGGGCAGAATTGTTGAACAGATTGGACGAGATGATTGTCTTCCGGCAGCTCACCAAGCTGAAGTTAAAGGAGATAGCCGATAGAATGCTCAAGGAAGTATTTGAGAGGTTGAAGACTAGAAGATATAGAACTTCAGGTAACTGAGAGGTTTATCTACACTGGTCGACGAAGGATGCTTGCACGAGAGATCGAAGAGGGTGACTCAGGTTATTGTCGATGTCGACTCTAATGGTAACGTCACCATTCTCAATGGCAGCAGGGGTGCTCTGCCCTAGGCATTGCCCAAGCCAATCGCTGTATAGAGTAGCCCTTTTCACTTCGGATGTTTACCAGTATGTTGTTTCTACTGCTGTATTTCCATTCAAGCTGGTTATAAATGTAGTTTGGCGGTGGACTTGAAGCCGGTAGATTTGTTACTGCATTTCAAGGCTGTATTTATAAAACTGAACTGCATGCATAGTCCAGTCGGACTCTAGGATGTTAGTGGTAGATCTGCAGATTTCGTAATGAAAACGATACATGTTCAGGTAGTTCGGTTTGTGTTGGCACTAGTTTTATCTGTGCCGGGCTAAGTTTATGAAGTTGAAGCTCCCTCTGCTACTGGACGAATTAAAGGGCCAAAAACTGTTGGAACATTACATCACTAACGTTATACAGCAGTACTGTGCACCAAATTTGATGGGTGTTTCTGGATGCCCCCTACCGGAATTATTGTCCTCTCGAAAGCTGATTGTATGGGTGTTATGTAGCCTAGATCCTTGTTTAAACCGGAGTTATAGGCCTCTCGAAAGCTGGTTGTATGGGTGTTACCTGGCCTAGATTTTAGTTTAAATGTAAACTCTATCTTGTCCCAAAAGGAAAAGGGTTTTTCTGGGTGTTTTATGGCCCAGCCCATCAAATGCTTTTTATGAGGGAAGATGCTAATAGACCTGTTGCTATACAGAGAGCTCCAACAAATGCATCTTTTGAAGTTGCTTATGGTGAAATAGGAGCCTTTATGAACTAGAAAGCCATTTGGTGCAGGAGGTAGTACATCAATTAATCTCCTTTCTTAATTAGCTAAGGCTGACTCAACTAGCAAACATGAAGGTGGAGCTGCTGAAATGATGTTGCTTCCGCCTGCCTAATAGAAAGATGGATATACTTTACAACTATGAAAAAGTGAAAGATTGCATCCTTGAATAAATAAAACTCTCTCTCTCTCTCTCTCTCTCTCTCTCTCTCTCCCAGTGGTTAGGGTTAGAACTGCAATTTAAGGTCCATTGGTATGGGAGTTGGAATCAGCGACTTTGGGTTATCCCTCAAGGCGGCCATTTCTCGACCCCTTGGAAATTTGCTTTCATGGTCATTCAGCAATAATCCGCAATTGCGTCAAGCTCCTCAATTACATCACCAACATGGAGAAAACAAAATTTAGCATCAATGTTATCGCACAGAATGTGGACTAAGTTGACAGGGCTATCATGGTTGAGTTCATGGAGTAAACATCAAGTCTATATGAAACAAAAGGTTGGGAGACAAATAGACCGGCGTCGAGGAACAGTTGCAAACAATATTTCACTTGAGTGACATACAATATTCAACTAACATTCTTATTTGTGCCGGTTAAGTTCGATAACTCGAAATTATTTAGTTTGAAAGCAATAAAGTCACATTAGGATTTTGTCCAATTCGGCTTATCAAGTGCTCTATTGGCAAAAGACATTAACGCTAATATGTTTGGGAGCCTTGACAGAAAACCTGTGCTTAGAACTTAGGATCTGGCCCATGTTTTGGTCTCTCTCTATTCCCTTGAAGATGATCTTCCTCCTTTGGTAAATACTATAGGACAGACTGCCTCTGCACACGAACCTGCAGAAGTTTAACCTAACAGGAACCGACCCTTTCCCCTTATGCCGTACTGCGCCGAAAACCCTCGACCACCTTTTTTTTTTTTATGCCCCAACGTCAGACCAATGTGGTTTGGTGGCAAATCTGGAATTAAAACTGATGAGGTCCGGATTTCTTTTCGGGAATGGCACATAGCCTGGTTTGAAGGACCCCAAATCAAAAGCAAATACATTAGACAACCTTTTGGAAATATCCATTTGCTCTACCCTTTGGAATATTTGGATTCACCGAAACCACAAAATATTCCGTCAGAACTTCTTTAATCCTAATCTCGTTATACATTCCATATACGAATTAACCAACCTTATCCTAGACAAAATTGTCAATAAACCCTCTTCTCCCATTATACACAGCCTCCCGAACTCTGATTTACCATATGTTATTCATAAAGATGAACACTCTTGCACATGCATTAACAAAGATCCAATAGCAATACATCTAGCCCGTCAATTTTGACAAAAATCTGCTCAAAGGTGAAGTGGGGATTACTTGCATAAGTCATCATATATTCAGATGTAGCTCGGCAGCAATTACCATACTAGCATCTGACGCAATGGCTGCTCAAGCCAAAGATGTATTAACTGCGGTTCAATGGGCACAATCAAAGCAAATGACTCACATTAATTTAGTTACTAACTCAAAATTTATTCTTTCACATATGACAAATACTAAAGACATTACAGATCCCGTGGCACCCATATTATATGATCTATGTTCTATATTAAATAATTTGCACTACTGTAATATTGACAGGGTCACAACCCTGCAAATGAAGGAGGCCAGATCTCCAGCATCTTTTGCATGTCTCGCATTACCGTCTATCAGGATTGGATAACTAGCGGTTTAATGCTTGAGGCCTAAGTCCTTCCTTTTACTTAAAACTATGTAATATGTATGCTTCTGCTGAATTCTGTATGTACTATGTCTTACAACTGGTAACCATATGTAAAGCCGGTGTGACTTGCTTTTGAAAAACTTTATGTAACCGTTTATCTTTTCAATGCAATTCTCATATATTATATATAGAAAAAAAACTTTGTTGACGGGGTACCCAATTGGACCACGTCCAATATACATACGTAAGTAGCAAGCAGTATACCTATAGCCTTGTTACCTTTTATGTCCATGTCAAAATGAAATTGTTGAAAGGGCCACCAAGCCCAATATACAAATGCAAAGTAGCACCCTTCGGGCCATTTCTGTATATATAACAAGCCTGTTAAAGCACTTACCAGGGCTGAGGTCATCAAACACCCCGCCCATGCATCCACTCCGCATAATTTTTTAAGAATATTTTTACTCGCAAGCAAAGTTATAAGTACCGTACCGTATGTATCATTTTTTGGTTCTATAGATAGAAAAATTCTAACATTTTATACCGTTCCAAGTATCTACGATACCATACGATTCGCTTTACTAGGCAAAGCTAAAACATCCGAGAGATATGCAACTTTGTACCATGTTGGTTAGAAAACTTAACAAACATGGTTTCACCGTTATCGTCGTTGTCGGTCACCACCACGAAGTTATGTACAAGGGTCTGCAATCCATGACCAGCACATAGGAGAAATTAAATGGAGAAAATGGTGGTGATGCTAAGGCTACCTAATAATCTTCTCTGTGGTGGAGGCATATTAGAGAAGAAAGTGCAGTTATCAGTTAAGGGAACTGTTGTCATCGGGTGGTTGCGATCAAAAAGGGCGATGACATACAGCCTATTGGTTGTGTGAAACAGAACATATATGACTAGAATGGCTGGGAATCGGTTCTTCTAACCAAACTCAATTTTACTAGTTTTGATCTCATGCATTACATACAGAAGCGTCGGGTAACAACGATTATAATACGCATTAAGTTGGATTACATCAATATAAAAATCCATATTAATATAAGATAAGTCTACTTTCACATTGTTAACACTTTATATTGTTGCTAAAAATGTTAATATTTTTGTCGCTGGTGCATGAATATATATGTTCCCCTGTATAGGAAAACAATGCACTGATGAATTGGACCAATTAAACTAAGGTAAGAAGCTAAAGATTTTACTAAAAGCGGTCATAAAAATTAACCTATTAGAACATATTTTTCCAATAAAGGAGGAGTTGTAATTGTAATGTCAATTAATGTTGATAGTCACGGTCATTGCTTCCAAATATTATAGTCTAAAAACGCTAGGAATACTAATAATAAAGAAATGCAAAAATGGCGTATTAATTCTATGACGTTTGCTTTTTCGTCTATCTAAATTTGCAGTCGTGGTAAAATAATATTAGTTTATTTAACCGATGCCAAACATTAACTTGCAACAAACACAAACTACGAACTAGTTAGCAAGAAAACGTTGAGGAAGATATCAATAGAAAGTTAAAAACTTACAAAAACAAATAGGGAACAAGTCGTACAAATTAAAAACTAAATTGCTCAAGAACCCAATCAGTTATAAGTTAATCCAAGTGTTCAGCCAGGAGAGCACATGTTGTGACCACCAAAGTTTACACAACAAAATATGCTGCATTTAAAACTAAATACATCAATTATAAACACGTCAATTGGTATTTTAGCTATAGCAATTCTTTTATTTGAAAATTGCTCATGGAAGAGAGCATGGGAAAAAAAAACCATCCTTTAAATTTTGTCAGTAAAAAGAATTTAACTATAAAAATGAGCTGACAAAAAAATTTATGAGCCTGCTCTGCGTATTGTGAAAGTGCACTGCAAATAACACTAAACACATCAATTGGTATTTCAATTACAATTCTTTGCTTGTTTGAAAATTGCTCATGAAAGCTAGCAAAAGAAAAAAAAACTATCCATCTGTCAACAAAAAGAATTTAGCTCTAAAAAATATTCACTAACAGAGGTACGGTTCACGAAATAACCTTGCATACACCAGCATGACAATACATACTAACATAATCATAAAGCAATAGACGGATATGGCAACAAAAAGGAGTCACTCTCTAAGGCTAAAGTTGACAAAATATGCGAAAACTATGGAGAAAATAGTGGTTAAGCTTTGGTTTTCCTGCTTCCAATCTCCTAATCCACATTTGCCTTATGTTTTCTTGCCTTTTTTATTTACACTTCTCTATCTTTTCTGCTCATCAGAATTTTGGTTACATCACAGGGAGTGATGCTCTCCTCAAAGTAAGATCATGATTCTCTCATTCTAATATGACCTAAATTATCTGTAGTTGTGGCGTCTAAACATGGTAACAATGGGCATTGTAGCAACTTTTTATAATTGCCAGGCTGAGAATTAATTGAGTGACCTGATATGCTATTGTGCTGTACTGTACAGAGAAAGCCGGTGGTTTGCATCACAACTGACAATCAAGCTTTAGACGAGTTACTCAGGAGTTTTCTCATTCTTTGCAATCTTGAATGCATTGTCCTTTTGGTTGATTCACTAGCCCAAATTTTTACACTTTCTTTATAGAAAGTTATAATCAAGAATAAACCTTATTATTATCGTCCCTCAACCTGAAAATAGTTAGGTTTTTAAAGAGTAAGGCTTCGTTTGACAAATTTTTTTTTTGGTTTTCAGTTTTTAAAGAGCAGCTTAATTTTTTTTTTTATAAAAACAAGTGGGTGTTTGATAACCCCTTTTTTTTTTTAGGTTTGGTAACCCTTTTTATTTTGATTTTTTTTTTGGTGGTTTGCGGTGGCGGTGGCGGTGGTGGGGCGTAGCGGTGGTCGACGGTGGTGGTGGTGGTCGACGGCCGGAGGTGGCTGCCGGCAGTCACCGGCGGTGGTGGCCGGCGGCCGGAGGTGGCTGCCGGCAGTCTCCGGCGGTGGTCGCCGGCGGCCGGAGGTGGCTGCCGGCAGTCACCGGCGGTGGTGGCCGGCGGCCGGAGGTGGCTGCCGGCAGTCTCCGGCGGTGGTCGCCGGCGGCCGGAGGTGGCTGCCGGCAGTCTCCGGCGGTGGTCGCCGGCGGCCGGAGGTGGCTGCCGACAGTCTCCGGCGGTGGCTGCCGGCGGCCGGAGGTGGTTGTCGGCAGTCTCCGGCGGTGGTCGCCGGCGGCCGGCAGTGGTCGCCTGAGGTGGCTGCCGGCGGTGGGAGGGTGGTGGTGGTGGTCGAAAAAAAAAAACCAAAAGTGAAAAAAAAAACCAGTTTTTGGAGTTTTTTTTTTTACTCTGCAGTTTAAAAACTGGTTTTTTAAATTGAAAAAAAAATGGTTACCAAACGCTCTTTTTTTCAGTTTTTAAAACTGAAAAAAAAAGAGGGAAAATTTTTTTATCAAACGGGACCTAAAAGGTGTTAGGGAGCCCTCCTCTATATATAGAACCCCACACGGATAAACTAAAAAATGAAAACTTATTTTCCACCGACATGTGTACACAGGATATTAATATTTAGTATCATAAGTAATTAAGGGCAATTAAATAGAATTAAGTTACCAACAGCCTTTCCCACAGCCTCCCTAACAACATTTCCCATAACTCTAAATAGACTTCTCAATTTGAGAAACAAGGACACTCATCCTCAAGATGCTGGGCTTGGCATGGAAAATGCGGAAGCATAGAAGGAGGAGTAAGAGGATGGATGCATGTAGTCGTATGCTGGTCGAGGCGGAATGCCATGGCGACTCTGCGACAAAATCGAAAAGTCATATTTAGGGTTTAGGGTTTTACGATGTTAGTGACAAGTATCGGTTACATGCCAAGATATTTATAGCAAAATAAGAATTTTAATAGAATTGAACCCATGAAAATTGTTCAGGAATTTTCAAATATAAGATTAGATTCATAAGATTATACAGCGTGGTTTAAAGTAACACGAGGACATGTGAAAGTACAAGAACAAACAAGAAGCTATAGGTTTGATGGTGAGCACGATGCACATCAACAAACCACATGTCTTGTCGTCAAGACCAATCATGTTATGGATGGCAGAATTATGTGCTTATGAGACCCATGGATGCGTTAGGGTGAAGACATGAACCAGATCAAAAACCTGACCGGGACGAGGTGGTTGTACTTTGAAAGTTTAGAGAAGCAATCTGAACATTTTTTTTTCCTGATTACACCTACTAATCTATTCTGATTGCAGCAACGTTATCCACCACCAAGGCTACAAATTATTTGTAAGAGATTGAATCTCAAAAATAAAATTGAAAGAAGAGATATCATATTATTTCGGTTGAACATTATATTGACTAAAAGAATTTGAATTGATTTTAGAAGTTTATTTCATAAAATTTCTGTTACCCAAAGATCGAGTATACTTGAGAAGAAAATCACAATCATTTCTTAAATTCAGCCTTAATCTTTTTTAAGTATCACAAATGAAAAATTATCAATAGTATATGGATAAAATAGGATTGAAGCAGTTTTGTGTGGCAAAATAATCATAAGGTGTATTAAGATTTAGAATTAGTATTTAATGTCCTTTTTACATGAGCATATTTTGGCAACTATTTAGATCAAAAATGATTTTTCAAAACTGATTAGTTAAAATTTAAGAAAATATTCAATTAATCAGTTTTGAGTACATTAGTTTGTCGTTATGGTTGTGCTAAACCAAAAATTATTGAAAATTTCAAAAGCATTATAGTAAAAATCCATCTGGTAGTAATTTTTGAACATTTAATGATAACTTTTACAACGTTATTAAAACATGAAAAAATTAGGAAAAAGTGGGTTTTGGGGTTAAGTTTTTGTAGAAGGTGGAATATATTTCAAAACTTGAGAAAAAGTGAGTTTTCTTTTGAAAATTTTTGAACAGTGGGGGAGCTTAAAAAAATGGGTTTTTTTTTAAACTTCAGTTTTTGGCTACCCAAACTGCCCCTCCCCATCTTCTCCTCCAAATTAGCTTTCCCTCCAAACTACATGCCCCCTACTTACCCTCCTCTCCCCTTCCGACGCCTCACCCTACCCCCACCCACCTACCCACCTGTTACAATCTTCGTTACCAAAAATTCCAAACACGTTAATCTCCTTCATGAACAACAACTTCCATGCAAATGCTTTAGCCCCCTTTCTTCATGCAAGTGTGTCAGTGGTATTCGTCAAAGCAGAATTATTTCTTCTTTGCTTTTAAAATAATGAAAAACAAAATATCAAGTTTTAAATATCAACGTCTAATTAAAAAAAAAGATAGGTTGGAATTGATCCAAACTCGCTTGTATGTACCTACCAGTTATATCCTTTGAATTTATGACATAGTGTATGATAACTATTGGAAGTTGTGACTAACGTTACTAGCATAATGGAAATAAATATATTGGCGATTAGGATTGATTTGTTGGATAAAATTGAGGACTATATGAGGGGATTTGTGGAGGTCAAAAAGGGCGGTAGATATTAAGAGAGGGTAAGAGTGGGCACCGACTATTTGATAAAATATTTCTAAGAATACTCGATTGACTTTCGGAGGAAGTGGGGAGTGATGATTGAGTTGGATGTAGATTTTAAGGTTAGAAACGTGAAGGGTGATGCATGGTCGTGGTGATACAAGTCTTACTCTGCAAAAAAGCAAGTAATTATATGCAATTGTATTTGTCCCTTTGTATTAATATTCAGTTACTCTGTAAAAAAGTAAGTATTTTGGTTCTAACACCACACAAGTCATTGTGTATAGAAACCCAAGTCGTTTTATGCCAAAGTGCATGTCTGATTCTGCTGACACCCCAGTCTTTTTATGCAGAAATTACAGGGGACACAGCCAGATGCCCCGTTCTTCTATGATTGCTCGATAAACATACTTCAAAGCGGATCATTTTCTTATCAACAACTACGTATATATTTGGCAGAATCCGACATGCACGTTTGCATAAAAGAACTTATGTTTCGGCAGAATATGACTAGTTTCACCCAGACCGTGCTTCTACACCGTTCTTCTATAATTGATCGATAAATACACTTCGAAGTAGATAGTTCCAGAGATTCATTGCTGGTGCTTGTTGAAAATATATTGAATATGAAGAGAAGATAAGCTACAAAGAGAATGAAATTAAGAGAGGAAGACAATCAGATTTGTAATCAGTGAGTTTAGTTAAGAACTTACTAATATAATAAAGGTTATCACCAAAACAATTTTTTTGCATAATTCATCACTAAACTCCTAAAAAAATTGATGTACATAAGAAATTAGGTCTTTGTTTACATACCGAAAGAACTGATATTTTTCAGTCTACAATTGAACTAAATTCCTTCAATTTTGTAAATTTGCAATTACAGATTGCCTTAACAACACTTCAAATGTCAATTTAGGCATGAAAATCTCGTTTATATCTCGTATATACTGGGGTAGGATGGCATTCATTTAGGTGACTATTGAATCCTCAAGTTTCACACATGGGAATCAATGTTCCCACCCCAAAATTGAACAAAGTCACTCCTTGCCATCTCACATGAATAGTGCAATTTGGTACGGGCCAACACAGATTTGGAGTGAATTTATCAATCTTGCAAAAGCATGTAAAAGTTCCAGAGATTCATCGCTTCTACACCGCTTCCAGTATAGTTCCAGTGATTCATTGCTTTAGACATGATTTGCTTCGGAGTGTGTTTATCGCTCAATCATAGAAGAACGGTGTAAAAGCACAGTCTGGGTGAAACTAGTCAGATACTGCCGAAACACAAGTCCTTTTATGCAAACGTGCATGTCGGATTCTGCCTACCGATGCCCCAGTCTTTTTATGTAGAAATTACGGGGGGCACAAGCGTTGCTTTTGCTTCGGTGAGACTCCTAAAAAAAGAAAAACTTTATATGCAAATATACTTTCCCTTGCTAGGGGGTTGGATTGAAGAAACGGATAAGGTTTAGTCATTTTGTAATGAAAAGCAAAGCATTTTGTCACCTCTCAATTAGGCCGCATGTGTTCGGCCCAAATATACACATAGTTGTTGATGAGAAAATGATCCGTTTCGGAGTGTGTTTACCGAGCAATCATAGAAGATCGGGGTATCTGGCTGTGCCCCTTGTAATTTTTGCATAAAAAGATTGGGGCGTCAGCAAAATCCGACATGCACTTTTGCAAAGACTGGGGTTTCTGCACACAACGACTTGTGTGGTGTTAGAACCAAAATACTTACTTTTTTGTAGAGTAACTAAATATTTGTAGAGTAACTGAATATTAATACGAAGGGACAAATACAATTGCATATAATTACTTGCTTTTTTTGCGGAGTAAGACTTGTATCACTACGACCGCGCATCAGCCCTCACATTCCTAACCTTAAAATCTACACCCAACTCAATCATCACTCTCCACTTCCTCTGGAAGTCAATCGAGTCTTCTCAGAAATATTTTATCAAATAGTTGGTGCCCACTCTCACCTCCCTTAATATCCACCGCCCTTTTTAACCTCCGAAAATCCCCTCACGTAATCCTCAAATTTATCCAACAAATCAATCCCAATCGCCAACATCTTTATTTCCATTATGCTAGTAATGTTAGTCACCACTTCCTATGGTTATTATACAACTATGTCATAAATTCAAATGATATAACTGGTAAGTGCATACAAGTGAGTTTGGATCAATTCCAACCTATCTTTTTTCTTTTTAATTAGGCGTTGATAATTAAAACTTGATAGTTAGTTTTTCCTTGTTATAAAAGCAAAGAAGAAATAATCCTGCTTTGACGAATACCACTGGCACACTTGCATGAAGAAAGGGGGCTAAAGCATTTGCATGGAAGTTGTTGTTCATGAAGGAGATTAACGTGTTTAGAATTTTTAGTGTTAAAAATTATAACAAGTGGGTAGGTGGGTGGGTGGGGTGAGGCGTGGGAAGGGGAGAGGATGGGGGGTGGGGCGACATGTAGTTTGGAGGGAAAGCTGATTTGGAAGAGAATATGGGGAGGGGTAGTTTCGGTAGTCAAAAACTTAAGTTTCAAAAAAATCCATTTTTTTTAAGCTCCCCCATTCTTCAGAAATTTTGAAAAGAAAAATCTCTTTTTATCAAGTTTTGAAATATATCCCACCTTTTGAAAACTTAACCCCAAAGCCCACTTTTTCCTAATTTTCCCTTAGTGTAACAGTGCCTTTGTTGGTCTAACTTCCTTGCTAACTTTGAAGTTATTGTCATAGTACACTAAAATCTGTTGCATGTTTTCAACCCATGTAACTTTTAATTTTCTACTTCTCTCTCTGTTGTCTTCTCTACTAGAATATGCTTAAAACCAAAGTGAGACTCTTTCTCATTAACAACTTATCATAGTACTCTTAGAATCTCTTGCATGATTGACTTTTCTTTAAAGGGGAAATGAAAAACAGCCCCCTTCAAGTATATCAGGTCCTCGGGTATTAATTTTTGCAATTAACCCCTTAAACTATCAATAATTACACCAGAATAAATTGAGATTGTAAAAAGACCATAGTAGCCTTATAAGTCAATGACAATTGTTGACTAGGGTATCTTTTTTTGGAATTCCAAAAATACCCCTAAGCTATTTGTGTTGGGTCCGGGGGGGGGGGGGGGGGGGAATCGGCACACATTTCTCTCTATTCCCTGATTTCCCCCCAAATTCTCCTATACCTTTCTCATCCAAAACCCTAGGCGAATCAGACTCAAAGGGGGATGATCGGAAAAGGGAGATAGTAAGGGTGCGACGATTAAGATTACCGTGTGAAGGTATGTCTTCTCTACTATAATCAATTTTGTAAACCCTAAACCTTTAAACTCCTGACAATTTCCTTTGATCCATATAGGTTAGGGTTTGATTCATTAAGTGGCATTTTATTTGATTCATATTGGTTAGGGTTTTGCCATTATATGCATGCATGAAGAATCATTCGTTTGGGTCCCTTTTTTTTGTTTTTTATTCAAATTGATAAGGTTTGTGGTCCGTCTGAGTGGATTAAATAAACATTGTTGACCATATCTAGATGAAAAGTTGATTTTGCTTTATGTGTTTTAAATTGTTTTTCTCTATTTTTTTTTGTTTCTCCAACAGTAACATGCCTCCATATAGCGGTTTGTTTGACTTACAAGTCTGCCCTGGTGGTAAGATTGACTTTGCACATGGCAATTATAATGGGGGTTCAGTAGATTATATAAGAGAGGTAGATGAGGATCTGTATTCTATGCTTGACTTGAAAGATGACATCAATGTGTTTGGGGTTGAAAATACTAATTCTTGCAGCTTTTATTATAAATCTCCTGTTAGCTTGGAGCTTAGGAAGTTTGTCAGTGATATGGATATGTTAGCAATGTTCAATCTTTTCAGGGGTGTGAGTAATGTAGTGAGTGTATGTTGAGCATGCAGTTAGTAGTGAAGGAGGAGTTGCTGTAGGTATCGATGAAGTAGTTGATAATGAAGGTGATGGTGATGGAAATAAAGATGAGAATAATAGAAAATGCTTAGGTGAAGATGTTGGTGCAACTATTGAGGATGGTGGAGACAGTGAGTCTGATAGTGATAGTGAAGCTTCTAATGGTGCTGACTTTGAGTACTTTGCTGAGGGTCATGCACTTTGTGATAAACTTGTGGATGTGGATGTAAATGTGGCTAAGGATAATCATGAGGACTTGGCTGATGAGGACTCTTCTGATGGCATTAATGAAACTGAGGACATGACTGTGAATAATGACAGTGATGGGGAGTCTGCTGATGACTTTAAAGAGGTTGACAGTGATGGGGAATCTCTCCATAGTCCTAATAACTCTGATGATGATGAACCTACTGAGAAGTACCCTGAATTTGATAGGTCAAGGAATATGAACAATGTTGAACTAAAGTTGGGAATGGTATTTGCAAATGCAGCATAATTTAGGGTTGGTTTGAGGGAGCATTTAATTCAGCAGGGTTATCAGTACAAGTACAAAAAGAATAAAAGTCATAGAGTTACTGTTGTGTGTAAATTTGACTGCGGGTGGAGAATACATGCATTTTATATGCACAAGGGTTCTACCACATATCAAATTAAAAGCTTGAAAGGAAGGGTTGTGAAAGGTAAGGTGAAACATAGATGCCCTAGGAAGCATAGGAACAAGCACTGTAATTCTACTTAGTTGGCCAATAAGTACTTGGACAGGTTGATGGATAATCCGAATTAGAGTGTGAGCTCAATGAAGAAAGCTATTCGAGAAGAGCATAACCAGAATGTTGGACATCATGTTTTGTACAGAGCCAAGAGAAAAGCACTTGAAATGATGAATGGTAGCTGTAAAGATCAGTACAAAAGGCTTTGGGACTGCTGTGCAGTTATAAGGAAGCAAAATCAGCAGCACTGCATTGCTTAAGGTGGAAAGAACTTTGCTCAGTAATGGGATGCCAATATTTTAGAGACTGTTCTTGCAGTTTGAAGCTTAAAGAGTAGGGTTCCTTGGAGGTTGTAGGCCATTTATTGGATTGGATGCTTGCCATTTGAAGGGAGCATATGGTGGACAATTGATGCTTGCTATGGGGAGGGATGCAAATGACCAGATGTACCCCTTAGCCATGGCAGTTGTTGAGTAGGAAACAAAAGACAATTAGTGTTGATTTTTAGAACAGTTGATTGATAGCCATGGCAGTGGATCATCAGCTGTTAAGGGAGATGTCCTTTGATGTACTTTGTTTCATATATTTTAATACAACACCACTCTTATACCAGCAACCACAGTAGTTTAAAATTCTTTGGGTCATGTGCAGGCACTGCAAAATGCATGGATTAATCCTGAAAGTAGTGAGAGAGGGAAAGGTGCAGGCTGGGGAAGAGATGCAGGAAGGAGAAGAGGTAGAGGTGCAAGAAGGGGAAGAGGTGCAAGCAGGGGAAGTAGTGTTGGTGTTGGTGTTGATGGGGTTGCTGTTGTTGACAATGATGTTGGTGTTGGTGCAAGTGGTCCTGGCATTGATGGGGGTGTTAGTGCAAGAAGGGGGAGAGGTGCAGGCAAGGGAAGTAGTGTTGGTGTTGGTGTTGATGGGGGTGTTGTTGTTGACAGTGGTGTTGACATTGGTGTTGGTGCAAGTGGTCCTAGCATTGATAGGGGTATTGGTGCAAGTGGTGCCAGTAGAGCTGCTAGGACAAGTACAGAGACAGACCTGACATTGTCTCCTTCAATTGCTTCAAATAGGAGTTTGATTGCAGCTCAGGTATTGTGACTTTTATGACATGCTTCCATTACTTATTAAAACCTCTTACATGATTTTGTTAATTAGATAATGGAGGGTATGAATGACATAATTAACACTATTGGAGGTCAGGTAGTCCCAGTGTTAGAGAGGCTGTACAGGTACATGTCCTTTAACTTCAAACTATGAAAAAATGTCTAGTCAATTGAGTTAGATGGCTTTCATATCTAATAGCATTCTAATTACAGGTATTTCAGAGGACTTTACAGCATATGAGGGGAACTTATGTGGGGATATCACTACAGATAGTGGAAGAGTAAGGGGCAGATTGGTAGCTATAGGAAGAGGAACAACTAGAGGAAAAGGAACATTAGCTATTGAGAGTGTTGGTGCTGCAACTTCTACTGCTGGAGGAAGAGGAGCTAGGGTTGAAAGTGTTGATGCTGCAACTTCCACAGCTAGAGGTAGGGGGTCCAATGCTAGAGGAAGGGGAGCTGTGTGTGATACCCTGAAAATATCAAAAATTAATCTAACCGCGAGTTTGATTAATTAAGGGGTACTATTTTTATTACGTCGCAATATGTTGATGATGATTAAGTGTTAGGGAGCTAAATGGGAGGTTAGTTTGGCCTTGGGGGTCAAAATGTAATTTTAGAAAGTTAAAGGGGTAAAAGTGTAATTTTGAAAAAAGATGATGAACGGGATGCATATTTTTATTAAGTAGCATCATTTTGATGATAACGAGGTGTTAGGGGGCTAAAGGAGGGGTTAGGGTGATTTTGGGGCCAAATTATAAAATTTCAAAGTCGAGGGGCCAAAGTGTAATTTTAGAAACTTTGGGGGGGGGGGAGTGCAAATTTTGAATATTTGCAAGATGTGTCACAAGCTTTGGAGAAGCTGATCCGAATGTTGCCACCTCCTAGTTGATGCTAAGCTGACTAAGTTAAACAAATAATAAAATAAAGAATGGATTAAGTTGAATGAGGGAATTATAAAAGAAAGTTTGTGGGGTGAAAAGTGGAATTAAGGGAAATTCGTGAATAGTTGCTGGGCATGAACAGTAACCCGTGAAGAACCCAGAAACTGGGAGGAGAAAAGAGAAGAAAAAGAAGAGAAGAAAAGAGGAAGAAAGAAGAAGAAAAAAAATCCTAAACCCTAACAGGGTAATCTCTCCATCTCGAACCATTAATTGTGAAGAAATTGTGGATTTCATTTGGGTTATTTTTGGATGAAATTATATAGTAAACATGTATTTGTGTGAGTGTGTGTTCTTCGGGTGGATATGGGTATGGATTTATACGGTGTAATTGTGTAAATTAAGGGGATTTAGGGTGTTCATGTGTAATTTGTGATGTAATCAAGCGATTAGAATGTGAAACAACTGAGAAATTCATGCGAGATTGAAGGAGAAATGTGCCCAGGTGTGTGTAATGGCTGAAGGAGGAAGAAGACGAGTGTGTGTGGCCAAGGTGTGTTAGTGTGAGTAGTGATTTGAACAGGATGTTTTCGTCGCTAAAAACAGGAAATTATGTGAACAGTTTCTAATTCGAATTTTTAAAAATAGTTAGTCTCATATTTAGCCAAAGTACAAAAAAAAGACCCTAGTTAGTTTTGAGAGAACTGTGTCATGGAAAAATTTCATATTTTTCTGAGATTGGGAAGGGGGTGAACGGATGTGGAAAGTTTGGAACTTTATGGTGAAATTTAAAATATCAAACGAATGCGGTTTTGTGCGAAAATTTAATGAGGACTCTATAATACTGAGAAGTTCCATTTTCCAAGTTTTCTGGTCATTCCGAAGTCGTTAGCTATTTTTGGCCGAACGGGCTTTTAAGCGCTCGGTCCGGACACCGGTTCGGGATTTTTGGGCAAAAATTTTGTAAAATACTTTTTAGCTCAAGAATGAACACAGGAGATTTAAAATATCATTTTAAAGTGGTTTTGAGATTTTTATGGTGTCGGGAACCCTCAGGGGGCATTTTGGTAATTTGCCACCCTGAGAGGGGTATTTTGGTAAATTTCCTAATAAAGTTTTTCAATGGACTTTTTAGTCCAGAAAGGATTGTAAAACACCTAAAAGGTTGTTTTGAAGCTGATTCGGGGCGTTGCGGTGATAGTGAACCCCGGGGGCATTTTGGTAATTTACCGCCAGAGGGGGTATTTTGGTAAAGTTTTTTTTATAAAATACTTCAAAGGACTTGTTAGTCCGGAAAGGGATGTAAGACAGTTGAAAAGTTGTTTTAAAGTCATTTTGAGACGTTTGTTGGGGCGATGGCCGCCAGGGGGTGTTTTGGTAATTTTCTCTTAAAATTTTTTGAGGGAATATTTGGTCTATAAATGATGCAGTACATCTAAAAAGTAGTTTTAAAGCAGTTTTGGGGTGTTGGGGATGTAGCGGCCATCAGGGGGTATTTTGGTAATTTGCCATGTTAGAGCTAAATTTTTTTAGGACGCGCATAATTTAGCGTTCGGAGGGGTGGGAAGCAAGGAATAGTGGTAGTATGTCTAAAATGACGGTTGTTGTCGATAATAAGTCGATAAGGCTAGATTAAGGATCCAATTATCGGATCGAATTAACTAGCTATCGTAAGATGCTATGAACGGTGGGAATGTGTAGAATAAGGAGTGCGTATATGATGAATGATGACTAACGAGCATGATATGATTTGACTAGGTGATGCAGCTCGTTGCGATCAGAGATTGTGAGTTGCTTCGGCTATAAGCCAAGCAGGTAAGGACAATGCGGTTCTATTATGCTAATGCATTGTTTCGATTAGCATACTATGTTGATGACGTTTATGTTGGACTCTTGCTGTTATGGGTTGACACCGGTAGTCATTGTGACCGGTATACGTATATTTGAATTGTGCTGTTGAGGACTTAGGGTAGAAGAAATTCCCTTAGTCCGCCATGTTGATAGAATTTAGTGAGGATGATGGGCGTCCTTGTATGCTATGACTTGATTTGATTAGCATACCTGAAGTGGATGATGATGTTGTGTAGGGTTGTGGTGTGGTGGTTGTGAGATGCCGGTAATTATTGATAGCCGATATCTCTTCTCTTTGAGAACACCATTGAGGACTTGCGGTAATCTTCTCCCGAGTCTGTCCTATCATTGATAATGATGTCGTTGATATTGTTGAGGTCGTTGCGTGTTGTTGTGAAATGTTGGTATTTATTGATAACCGACATTTCTCTTATGTAAGAACGTTGTTGAGGACTTGCGGCAATCTTCTCCCAAGGCCACCATGTTGATGATGTTACGTTGAACTCTTGTTGTTAGGTCTGAACACCGGTCAATCTTCTGATCTGGTATTCCTTGTTGAGCTGTGTTGTTGAGGACATAAGGTGGAATAATTTTCCCTTAGTCCGCCCCGTTGATGATGTCTTGTTACTTGGCTGTAACGTGATTAGGGAAATCACTCTAAATGAGTTCCCTGCTTGTTGACGATGTCTCTTTTATTTACTTGAGACTGAGATGAACATCCTATAAAATGGGACATCAATATGAGGAGGATGGCCTGTGAAACATGATCACTGGCAAAGAGGATGTAGGGCGCGCGAGTCGAGTCTGTCATGTCTGGTCGAGTCTAGTCTGTCGTGTCTGAGTTGCATTGCATTTGATTTTCTTTTGATGTTAATGATGTTAATGACTTGTATTTCGTTGATGTTTATCTTTCAATTTCCTGTTTTAGTATTCACTTGCATAGTCAGTCAGTCAGTCTGTCGGTCGGTCAGTCCAGTCCATGAGGAGGTGGCAGTAATGCTGTTCTATTGGGCCTTAAAGCCGCTCAGTCTAACGAAAGAAAACTTTTCGTTTGACAAGTTATGTTGATGCTGAAATTTATTGACTACTCTTGATTCATTGCTATCGTTGAGATGATTATTATTCCTCCGAGTCTTTTGAATCATTTGTACACGATATTCCTCGTGTTGTCTTTACTGGGCGATTTGCGCTCATTCCTTATGTTGTATTGTGCAGGCTATAAGGAGAACCCTCTAGAGAAGGGAAGAGAAACAAGTTAGAAAAGTTGAGCAAGGAGATGCGTTGTGTGAGGTAAAGATTGAGCCGTGAGATCGGTTGTTAAGAATCCTACGACTACAGTCGTATATTAGGTTTGTACATATGCATGTTGTTCATAGACTTGAGAGTCTTCCGCTGCAGTATGATGTATGTTTGTAAGAAAATTTTTTGTAAGGACGCATTTTGGAGCGTCTATTAATGATGTGTGAGTATGAGGATGTAGTTGCTCTCTATTCAGCACAAAGTTTTGAATGTGATTATGGTCGATAACTCAGCTCGGTGACGTCACCAGGGTTGAGGGTGTCACACTGTGCAACTTTCATAGCTAGAGGGAGAGGATCAACTGCTCCAACTCATGTGATGAATAGAAGAAGCACAAGGTTTGGGGATGTCCTTTTTTCGAGCCAAGGTTCAACAAACAAGCCTGCATGGAAATGAGAATGTAGCAGGAGATAATGTCTAGGACCTATTTAGATGATGTTATGTTTTGGACACTGTGTTTCCTTTTTGAACTTGGATAACTATGGTATGCAACTTTGACATTGTGACAACCTCGGCATAGCACCTAATGACTTTGTGTCACAAGCATGCTTTTGCACTGAAAAGAAATTTGATGACTTTGTGTTAAGCAAGTTTATTGCTTTATCTCTGTTCATGAATTTTACTTTATGCCTACGAGTACTTAAGCAGCTTTTTTTTTTTTTTGGGGGCATGGAAAGAAACTAATGACATACCATCACCACGAACACTAATGATGCTCTAATAATTACAGTTATTAGAGTTTAACAAAAGTAATGAATTACATAAAATCTAACAGAAACATTTAATTTAAATTAAATTCAACAAGTTGCTGCAAGTGGCCATTTCTTTCACTACCAATTCTCATGCCACTACAAATTCTCATGCCAAACGCTCCAAATGGCCATTTCTTTCACTCCTGCCAACAATCAACAAAAGATAACAACACAAACTATTAATATTGCACCCCATTTTTCATTTTTCTTTCTTGCTAGCAACTCCATGTTATTGTTTTGCAGTCGTTTGTAGCTCCTCTGCAACTTCTCATGTATTATTTCCAAGTTCTCAAGCTCCTTTGTTAATCTGTCATCCTCCATCCTTAGCTTGCCAACAACCGTATCAAAATCCATAATTTTGCCACGATATTCATGATTTTTAAGTAGAACTTTTCTTCCAAAATTTTGACCTCTAGAGCATGTTGGTGGATCAACCCATTTAAAAAATCCACATGAGTTGTGCAATCAAAATAAATTTTTTTAACAATCAAAACCCACATGATTTTCAAATCTACTACCTAATGAAAATACATACTTCATAATTTTGACATCTAACAATTTTTCTCCCTGGATTTTTCAAGGTCCATGAATGTTTGACCAAAGTCTTTTGCCTACAATTACACACAACATAAGCTCCTCCACTCAAGTCCATCCATGAATCTGAGCTAGATGAAGACATTGCAGCAAGATCTTTGTTGTGCTTTGGATGATGGACGAAAAGAGGAAAAGAGGGAAGAGAGGGAAAATGTGCACAAGGGCACTTATATACTCAATCTCAGAAAGAAGAACCACCGATGGGCTTTTTCGGCATAAATTCTAAGAATTTCATCTTTGTTGGGCACTTTTGTCTTTCTTCCACTTGATTCTTTAATTAGGATGCATAAAATGGCCGGTTGTTCTCGATTGCAAAAAATTGATAGTTTAGGGGGTCAATTGTAAAAATTAATACCCAAGGGGGTCGACCCGAGAACCCGACATACTTGAGGAGGACTGTTTGTCGTTTCCCCTTCTTTAAAAAATCTTTTCTAATGACTTGTGTCATTTACTTTTCATGGGTGAATTCAGAAGGAAATCCTGGAAGCTCAATCTTGCATGCTTTGATTCTTCAAAATTTCAAGAGTAAGTATCCTAAACTATCTCAAATTTACATTGTATATACTTGATGGTTTTTTTAATGAAACGGTTCCAAATCCTTTTATGGTGTTCATTGCATTTTTGTCCACCAAAGATGCCTCTAACAAGAAGGGTTTGCATTAGGATTGGAAGTTGGTATATCAATGCATCACACCGACTTTGTTGCGGGCGAGCTTTGCGAATTTAGTTTCTATCAAAGTAGATATGCAAATTTCTTCGCCTTCGGTGGTTTCTTGGATATGACATTCGACTGTTGAAATTCTTCTTCTGAAATTTCTATGCATCTCCATCCTACTGACATAACCCGCGGTCTTTTGAGCTATAGATTCTTGGTAGTAGATTAGTTTCATGGTCGAGATTAGGTAAGAACTCCCATTATCTTACCCTCTCTTTTGAGTACAAGTAAATAGCCAATTTGTATGTTGGGATCGGATGTAAACTGCCTATAGTCTATGGTATTGATACAAACCTATAGTTTATATCAAGAACCTTCTTTGTGTGAAGAGGGCTATAGGCTACATATTGATGAAGGGTCTCTCCTCTCTCTGCTTGACTCCATACACTTATGTATAGGGAAAGATCATCTGAAATCTCTTGGTATAAATTCAGAGACACTTATTTTCAGAATTGTTCAATATTTAAATCTTATTCTGGCTACTTTATTGGGTAATATCATGGACAACACTTATTTTCAGCATTGTTAAGTATTTAAATCTTTACATGTTTGAATGACATCAACCTTGTGGTGCCAACATTTATAAACCTCAAAATTTAACACCAAAATCAATTTAACTCACGTGCATTGCACGGGCTAATTAACTAGTAAGGATAACTCTCCGGTGCATATTATTATTCCCGCCCGGATGAGCACACGCACGTCTGCGCGCGCGCATATCCCCCCCCCCCCCAAAACATCCCCCAACCCTCTCTCTCTCTCTCTCTCTCTCTCTCATACACGAGCAACAGACAATAAAAACAAAGTACCCCTCTTAAATCTATGCTCTACCCTAATCCTGTAGATACGACCACCAGTAATTTTGCAATGTTAATTGCATGTCCATATAAATCTTGCAACGCTAATTAGTACAACAATTCACAGCATATCAATTCGTCTCAAAAAGTAAAAAGAAATCGGCAGAAACCAAAAGCATCGCATATTATAAGATCGAGGAAACGCAGCAGCAATTATTTCAAACGAAAAAAAAATCAGGATGAACTGCATATGGATGTCCCAAAAATAAGGTGATGAATCGATCACACTATGAAAGGGGTAAGCAATCTCACTGCCTCTACGAGCCAAGGAAGTTACTCGGTCGCGGACGGGACAAAAAGCTCAAAAGGGTGAAGGTTTTTGGTTTCATCATTTTCCATTTTAAAGTAAGGGAAAATTGTTTTCTTCCTTTGTTGTTAATCGTTTGTCCCATCTGCTGATTTCGGCAAAAATCACATCGACAACAATCACACTTGTTTTTGCTTCACACGGGCAATGTTTTAAATTGAAATTAACTTGCCATAATTATCTCAAAAGCCACTGAATGGTTACTTGCTTAGGTAATGGAAGTGAGACCATTCCTTTAGCTTGTTTTTATGCTGAATCATTCCACTCATTATTTATAAATGCTAAATTACGCGAAAGTCTTAATGTTGCATCATCCAATTTCGAAGTCAAGGAGGAAGATAAAGGGGAAAAACAAACACGAAATGTTAGTGCCATTGAAACAAGGTCTTTTTTTTTTGTCTATCCAATGTTTCTGGATATTTCCGATTATGCTTCCTATGTTGACTAGTACTCACTGTTTAAACAAAACAAAAGGCGCTATTTATTCCAAGTGTTTCAAGTTTAGGCCCTCTCACTCATGTCATTCTCATCTTCTCAAGATTCTCACCATAAAATGCAAACCTAAATGCATAAAAGGAAAGAAAAGAGACCTATTGAGAGTTGTCTTAGTTTTTGAAGATTCTTTATTCCTAAAGTGAAACAATGGTTGCTTCATACAATTATAAAAGGGGAAATGCACTTTTCTCCCGTATACTTTAGGGTGGTTGCAATATGGCACCCTCTAGTTTAAAAAGTTGAACTAAATCCTCCTGAACTCATCAAAACTGGGCAAAATGTACGGTTTTCATCCAAGTTAGCATAGTTTTTGGGTGGGAAGTGTTTGGCACCCAAATCCTACACGAAACTACCCTTTTGACCCAGCAAAGTGCTAGAAGACTTACAAAAAAAACCCAAAAAGCCACCACTTTCATTTCACTTCTTCTGCAAACCTTAGAAAACCTGCTAGAGTGTGCTACTGTGGTGTATTGGCTCCTTTTATGGTTGTGCACTGTATGGGGTATGTATAATGTTTAAGTTTGTATGTATTTTTACTTAGCAATTGTTCATAATGGCTCCTAATCTTAATTCTCCGTTCTTTGTAGACCAAAGCAATTGTGAATATTACAAGCTCCACAACAAGTTTTAAAGCTAAGCTAAAAAACAACAAGGCCGGATAATATAACCTGGACAGATAGTTTCATTCAAGACTGAGTTGAATCCACATGATCAAAATTACACCCTATCAAACTGTACCCACAAACACCATAAAGTAGTCTTATCTACAAAAAGAAGTGTGTTTTCACTTCACTACTTCACACAACCAGAATAAAGTATGTCCACATACCAAGAGTCTGCTTAAAAAATAACCCAAATGATAAAAAAAAAAGCACAGATGCCTTTTGCACCAAGAGTCTGCCTAAAACTAGGTCCTTTTAGCTGAAGTCTTCTTCTTAGTAGCTTCAACAAATGCATTTTTTCTTAATGCAGCATCATTCCTGATCTTCTCCCTTGTTGTCTCCATAGAGGCCAATCTTGTTGCTTCATTTGCAGTAAGAGTGGGCACAGAGCTGCTTACAGAACCAGATATCTAAACAGGAGGTAACCTCCTGGCTACATTAGTAGCAGTAGAAAATCTTGTTGTAGTGGCAGTATCTTCCCTCACAGGTGCACAACTTCTTCATTAGCAGCTTCTTCAGTAGCAGCCTTAGTAGCAGCAGCAGGAGCTGCAGCCTCAGTAGCAGCTGTTTTTCCTCTTGCCATCCTGGGATTCCAGTCTTCTTAGCACCAACTCTCCCACATAAGGCTTCAGTATGCTTCTTAGCAGCTGGATTTTTACTTTTGTCCTGCAATTTGTGGGTGTGTTAAACATCAAAGCCAAATCTACATTTTATCTACAAAAAGAAAATTAAAAACTACTTAGAAATGTTGCTTCATCATTAACTTTAGCATTTACTCCCTCACATACTCCCCTAGCATTCATTTGACAAGGCTGCCCAATCATTAATGTTAGCAGCAAGTACAACCAAAAGATAAAATAAACAATCTTCAAAAAGTAGAACAATTTTACCTCTGATGCCTGCTGACTTGAGGCCCCACTGTGTTGCTTGCCTATCCTTGACTTAGGGTGCACGGGACCCTTGCAGCTTCTCAAGTTATGCCCAATTTGAAGGCATTTGGCACAAGACATCACCCTCCCCTTTCCGGAGACACTGGTTTCTCCCCCAACCTCATCACAAGACTTTTTCCTTAATTTCTATGGCCTACCAACTGGTCTCCTATAAAAAGGTGGTGCTAATGGTTCAATCTCAGCTTTCTCCCAATTAGACCCACCAGGGACTGGATGCATCATGTTACTGTATGCTGACAGGTATGTCTTCTTGCTATAGTATTGATGTACATAGCTCTCTAGTTTCTCTCTATTCAGATAAATAGAGGCTACAACATGCTTGCAAGGGATTCCTTTGAGTTGCCACATTCTATAGTTACAAGTCATCTGCCTCAAATCAACAACCCTTGTCTTCCCAAATAATTCAACCTTAAACTCTAAGTCACCACACCAAGATGCAAAATAGTCTTTTGAGGCTGCTTTTATGGTCTCTAACTTCTCCAAAATATTGGGGCAAATGACACCATCATACATCTCCATACCCATATTCTTCAGTTATATCCTTGTCATCACATGCTTTCTTATCCACTCTATCATGGACACTATTGGCATGTCTTTAACTTCCAGAATATAGCTATTAAAACACTCATTGAGGTTGTTGACAAGAATGTCACACTTTGAAGTTGTACCAAAATGTGACCTAGTCCATGTGGCAGGATCCAAGGCACTTAACCACTTAACAGCTTCTCCATCTTTGTCAATCTTTTTAAGCTGGATCATCTTCTCCATAAAATCATTAGGGTTGCTAGCCCTAGCTGCATTCCACAAGCAATCTTTGAACTCTTTCCCCTTAAACTTCTCTCTGAAATTAGCATAAAGATGCCTCATGCAATATCTTTACTCAGTTGTTGGTAACAACTCCTTAAATGTCTCAACCAAGCCCTTTTGTCTATCAGAAATAAAAACGTAGCCATTTTATTTATCTCTACCAAGTTCTCCCACTAATTGCCTCAGCAACCAAATCCAAGAGCTCTTATTTTCTGCCTCAACTATAACAATTACAATTGGGAGGATGTTATCATTCCTATCCCTTCCAACTGCACTAAGTAACTGGCCCCCATATATAGTCCCCAAAAAATAGCCATCTAACCTAATAATTGGCCTACAACCTTTAACAGAAACTGTCTTTTGAGCTTCAAAACTAACACGCAGCCTCTAAAAAACTGGTCCTATATCAGAGGAAGGTCTTTCTGTGGCTACAAAAAAGGAAGTCCCTGGGTTATACTTCATTAAAGTCTTCCCATAGTCCCAAATCTTGGCGTACTGTATTCTCTCATCTCCTTCAATCAACTCTTTTGCCTTCTTCTTAGCTCTGTACAACTGATACTTGCTCAGATTTGCATTCGAATCTTTTTATTCACATTCTTCATTGATTTAAGGTTCCATGCAGGATCATCCCTCAATTTCTCTAAGTAGTGATAGACCTAGATGTCACCAATGATTGTCAAAGTCTCTACCACATGTGTGTCTTTGGTGAAATGTCTTAGACCGGAAGGTGTTCTGACCACCAATTGGAGAAGCATGGATTCTCCACTGACATTCACCGTGACCTTTATGCCAGTACTTACACACAACAGTAATCCTTTTGTTCTTATTCTTTTTATATACAAAATCATACCCTCTCCTCACATAGTGTAGCTTTAAAGCCTGTCTAAACACCCGTGGGTTAGGAAACTTCATCCCAATAGCAAGGTCAGGACCTGTTTCCCTAACCCAACTAGCTTTGGCATTGAATTCTGGGTATCTAGTTCTATCTCCATCATCAAATTCAGACCCTTCCAAACTTCTTAACTCATCAGACTCCTCCCCATCAGAGAACCATTTATCAATCCCTTTATCCATATTCACATTCATGTTATCCCCACTTTCTGGCATCTCAAATATATCATCATCTTCATGCCCCCTATCTAATCCTTCATAAAGCTCAGGTGACCAAAAGTGTTCTTACCACCATTTGTTCCCAATTCTTCAGCATCCACATCCTCATCACCCAAGACATCTTCATTTACACCCTCATCCACATCCTCATCACCAAAATTTGTTCCCAATTCTTCAGCACCTTGATTTAGAGGCATATTCTCATCATATCTAGCAACACCCTCATCTACATTATTCTCATCACCTCTGTTTAGACCCTCACTACATACCCTTTCATTTACATTTACATCAACATTATTCACCTTAACCTGAGTAACATCCCCATCACCCAAAGGCATGTCATCAACGACAACCCTATCCCCATCCCTATAATCAGGCTCAATCCTTAACACATCTCCCACCACATCTTCACTAGCATGTCCAATTACTTGACCATCCTCTCCAACTACTTGTAGAGGATACACCTTTTGTACATAAATAGGTTAACAACCAGTGTCCCTATAATACCTAATCATGTCAACCACACCCCTGTCATCTATAATAGCCCTCAACCTATGGTCAAAGCTAACTCCAGGTATGACATAATAAAGAAGGCTAGAACTAGGTAGCTTTAAATCCCCTAATATATCAATTAGCTCCCAGTAAGATACCAAGTCTAAGTCATAGTCATGAATGTATTCAATCAATCCACCTTGGTATGACCTATTTGATTTAGTACTAAAAAATCCTTTATAGTGGATTTCTAAGATTACTCTGTCAAACACAATCATTTTATCTATAATAAAATAATATCAATTTATTACTAAACAATAATAAATCCCTAAGGCAAACTACAAGAATTATATTCATTGAAGTGCAGTTTATATGTGATTGACATGTATAATCAGCCATTCAAGACAAATGCACAGTTTATTAAAGTAATAATAAACTGCATTTCTAAACTAACTAATGATTCAGCGACTTTGGTCTAAACGCACAGTTTTGTCTCTGCTTAATACAAATGCTGTTCAAATGCATAGTTTATTAAAGTAAGGGGTAAACTATATTTCTAATGATTCAGCAACTGTGGTCCAAATGCACAGCTTATCATCCACTCAATACAAATGTTGTTCAAATGCAGAGTTTATTAAAATAATAATAAACTACATTTCTAAACTGATGGCTCAGCAACTGTGGTCCAAATGCACAGTTTTGTCTCTATTCAATACAAATGTTGTTCAAATGCACACTTTAATAAAGTAAGGGGTAAACTACATTTCTAAACTAAGGATTCAGCAACTGTGGTCCAAATGCACAGTTTATCATCCACTCAATACAGATGCTATTTAAATGCACAGTTTATTGAAGTAATGATTCAGCAACTGTGGTCCAACAAAAAGGTAGCCCTCCCCCGCCCCCACAACAAACACTGCAGTCCTCTACATATATGCATTTCTAAATCCTAATTCATGCACACATCTCAACTTATACGTGTAAAGTTGCATGAAATGTAAACCCTACATTTAACAAAAATGTATTATTGTAAACCCTAATTCCTAAATCAAAACTGTTTAGCGAGATGTACAACATAAAACGATTTCATAAATGTACTCCCAAATTGAAAACAAAAAATCCTAAATTGAAAATCCTAAACTGTTGATACGAATTTAATAATGGGTAACGGGTGTGCAAACTGTGATTTTTAACAGCATATACCGTGATTTTATAAAACAAAAGTGATAAGAGGGAAACAAAACATACCTCTTATTACCACTACAAGAAAACCTGCATTTTGCGACGGAATATTGCCGATGGACTGGATTCCGTCGGTAAATTGTAATTTACCGACAGAATTATCCGTAGAAAAAATTCTGTCGTTAAATATTATTAACGACGGAATAATCCGTCGGTGAAGGTTTTTTGCAACGGCCTTTTGCCGGCGGTATTTTAGCGACGGAACTTCCGTCGCTAAAATATTTTTAAGTTTTTTTTTTATTTTTGGAGGGTTTAATAAAAACTTTTAAGCGACGGAATGTCCCCGTCGCTAATAATTCTGTCGGTAAAGTTGGATGTCACCGACAGACTTTTAGCGACGGGGTAATTCCGTCGCTAAAAGCTATCCCTAAAATTACCTAGATCTGTTTCTTCTCTCTCCCCATTTCTCTATTCGAAAATCAGCTTCACCCCCTTTCCGCCGGCGACTTTCACCTCCACAGTTCACCGCCGTTCTCACCTCCACGGTGCCCCACCTCCGGCGACTTTCACCTCCACGGTTCACCGCCGTTCTCACCTCCACGGTGCCCCACGTCCGACGACTTTCACCTCCACGGTTCACCGTCGTTCTCACCTCCACGGTGCGCCACCTCCGGCGACACGACATCCTCCCCTCGACGCCGGTAGACCGATATATACCTCCATTGCCGCCGCGCCAGCGCCGCCCTCCACTGCCGCCTCGCCACCAACACAGCCGCCGTCCACTGCCGCCGACAACCACTACTCGTCAGCCGCACTTAGAAGGTAAGTCACCCATTGTCGATTTTCTTTGGTTTGGCATGGTACATATGTCAATATTTAGCACCCACTGTTGTAATTTTTGGGATTAGATCATGCTACTTTGTTTAATTATGTGGTGTTTTGACTGGTTATCTCAAAAACTATGGTTGAATATTAAAAAAAATTAAAATAATTGAGGTGTTGATTTGATACTGCCCTGCCGAGAGAGGGGTTTGCAGGTTGGTGTGTTTTGGGCTGGGCGTGAGGAGGTGGTTATGGAGTCGCAGTGATGGCAGCCGTGACTACAAGTGCATTTTCTGAGTGCAGTGTGTGCGTATAGTGTGTTGTGTACTTATTTATGTAGGTGGTGCAGTGTAAAGTGCTGAGTGTGTGCAGTGGGTAAAAGGAGTGGGCAGGCTGTGAAGATACATGGGGTGGAAGGAGAGAGGCTGTAACAGGCACCCTAAATTGAATGTCCTAAATCAACCAAACCCTAAATTGAACTAATAGAACCTCCTAATTGAACCCTAAATTGAACTAATTAAACCCTAAATTGAATGCCCTAATCGAATCGAACCCTAAATTAAACTAATTAAACCCCTAATTGAATGCCCTAATCCAACCGAACCCTAAATTGAAATAATTGAACCCCCTAATTGAATGCCCCAAATCAACCGAACCCTAAATTGAATCAATAGAACCCCCTAATTGAACCCTAAATTGATATAATTGAACACTAATTAAACCCTAAATTGAATGCCCTAATCGAATTGAATCCTAAATTAAACTAATTGAATCCTAAATTGAATGTTATAATCCAACCGAACCCTAAATTGAACTAATAGAACCTCCTAATTGAACCCTAAATTGAAGTAATTGAACCATAATTAAATCCTAAATTGAATGCCCTAATCGAATTGAACCCTACATTAAACTAATTGAATGTCCTGATCCAACCGAACCCTAAATTGAAATAATTGAACCCCCTAATTGAACCCTAAATTGAATGCCCAAATCAACGAACCCTAAATTGAATCAATAGAACCCCCTAATTGAACCCTAAATTTCTGTAATTGAACCCTAAATTGAATCTCATATAATACAATCGAACCCAAAATTGAAATAATTCAAGCGCATCGAATATGTGCATTTTGAACAATTTTTTCCCATTTGAACATTGATAATTTTAGGTTGTTAATTGTACATTTGAGAATTGTGATTATTGGTCTGTGATTTTATGTTGTTAATTGATGATTTTAGGTTATTAGCTGTGCATTTGAAGTAATTGCGATTATTAATTGATGATTTTAGGTTGTTAATTGTGATAATTTTAGATTGTTAATTGTGCATTGAGTATTTGAGATATTGAGATTATTGAAGGAGGATGGGGCCCAATTGGATTGAATGTGTGATTTTTGTTAATTTTTATTGCATTGAGCATTTGAGAATTGAGAATTGAGATTGTTGACGGAGGATGGGACCCAATTGGATTGAATGTGTGATTTTTGTTAATTTTTATTGCATTGAGCATTTGAGAATTGAGATTGTTGACGGAGGATGGGACCCAATTGGATTGAGATACCTGTTAGTTAGCGCAGACACGGATACCACGTCTGATCGACGGTGTCTGACATTTAAAAAATAAATTAATGGGGGCCAATGTATCTGGAGGTGCGTGTCGGTGGGCGTCAGACACGTGTCCGGAGGCGTCGGACACGTGTCCGGAGGTGTCAGACACGTATCAGACACCATATCGACACCCTATATGAGGTGTCAGAATTGAGATTGTTGAATGTGCATTAAATTTAGGTTGGTTAGGTTAATGCGACATTTTTAGCGCTAGTTAGGACTAATCAACACTACTTGTCACAATTAAACCCTTATTAGGACTAAATAACCCTAATTAGTCCTAATCAACCCTAATTAGCTATAATTATCTGGAAGTAGCCCTCATTAACATTAATTAACCCCGACATAACCCAATTAAGCCTAATTAGTCCTAATTAGGACTAATCAGCACTACTCGGCACAATTAAACCCTAATTAGAACTAAATAATCCTAATTAGTCATAATCAACCCTAATAAGCTATAATTATCCGAAACTAGCCCTCATTAACATTAATTAGCCCCGACATAACCCAACTAAGCCTAATTAGGACTAATCAGCACTACTCGGCACAATTAAACCCTAATTAGAACTAAATAATCCTAATTAGTCATAATCAACCCTAATAAGCTATAATTATCCGAAACTAGCCCTCATTAACATTAATTAGCCCCGACATAACCCAATTAAGCCTAATTAGCCCTAATTAGGACTAATCAGCACTACTCGGCACAATTAAACCCTAATTAGGATTAAATAACCCTAATTAGTCCTAATCAACCCTAATTAGCTATAATTAATACTCTTAATTAACCCTAGTAACCCAGTTAGCCCTAATTAGCCCTTGTACATCCCATAATTACTCCATATTGCCCAGAGATGGTTCAATTACTCGTTGTTTACAAACCCTGCCTTCTTTATATTAGTTGTTGTTTTGAGAAGTCCATTGGCAACGAGATGGTTCAACTACTCGTTGTTTACAAACCCTGCCTTTTTTATATTAGTTGTTGTTTTGAGAAGTCCATTGGCAACGAGATGGTTCAACTCATTGCCAACGAATTCTATCTAATGTGGAATTGGTAACATATGTAACGATCTTTCTGCAGTTTTGATATTTCGGAAAGATTCTTGCATATGTTATCAATTTCTGAACACGTGCATGCATAAAAATCCTTAGTTCCCGTTCAAAGGTACTAATTACAAAGTAATGCTTTGTAATGAGCCTTTGGATGTCCAGTTTGGACAATTTGGAAAAGCTAATTGTTTGTAAAACAGTGTTTTGACTCATGCTTTGTGTTCTATGTCGTGGATATTTAGTACACGTTCTCGTGTGTTTCTCCAGGTGCATACAGATCTGGTTTTCTAACATCCGGTCAAACCTTCTTGAGCAAGGTTAGATGAATGTTAGAACACCTAATCGATGTCGTGTACTTGGAGAACTGCGGGGAGGTGCTGCCAAATTTTTCACAGACATGGGACTAAGCATGAGTTAAAAACTGTTTTATAAACATGTGCTTTTCTGAATGGGATAGGACCACTACCTGTTGAAGAGTGGAGGGGAAATATGTAGACATGTTGTAACATTCATGCATTCATATTTACATCGGCAATGCCTAATCACTGGTCACTGGTGAAGAAGTACTCTCACACCTGGAGGCACTTGATACTGACATACCACACGGTAAGGGTGTGCCAGATCAGAAGATTGCAGGGTTCGGGAAAGAGCACAACTGGAGAAAATTTTATATCTTCTGGGAGTTAGCCTACTGGAGGACGCTCGTTATCCGAAACAACATGGATGTGTTGCATATTGAGAAGAACGTTTTTGATAATGTGTTCAACACAGTGATGAATGTCAAAGGCAAATCGAAAGATCACCTTAAAGCGAGAAGGGATCTACAACAGTTGGGTGTACGCCGTGAATTGCATCCTCGGACAGTCAGTGGGAGGACCATACTTCCAAAAGAACCTTACTGTCTAGACAAGAAACAAGTGGAGAAGGTCTGTCAGTGGGTTAAGAATTTGAAGCTTCCGGATGGGTTTGCGTCCAAGAATTACCGCCGATGGCTCCACGATGCACGGGACAGGGCGAAGAAGCGGCCCGTGGGTGCCCCAATGACGGACATGACGAGATATTCCCCACATTGGATATCTCACCGTGTATGGGGGCAGATGATAGATCGGTGGGCTGCAGATCCAGGCTGGGACGCCAAGAGTAAGAGCGGGGCCGAGAACAGACAGAACAGAGATCCGACGCACACGGGGGGGTCGGTGCCACACGACATCGTCCGACACAAGAACGCGGTCGAGCACCCGGATCTGGAGCAGGATGAGGTCGTAGCTCTGACCTATAATCAGACACACGTGCGGAAGAAGGACAAGGACGAGGCGCACCGGGCGGGCGACTATATTTCAGATATTGCTCGGCGGATCGATGTGAGTCAATTTATTTAAGTTGTTAATGTTTTTTCTTTCTATCCTCAATGTCCGTTTCGTTAATTAATGCCCTAACATATCGTTAAACCACTATTTTTGCAGGCCTCGTACGAACAGCTAAGGGGGTCTGAGCAGCAGTTCGGACAGCCATCAGCGTCCACTAGTACGGCTGCGAGTACTGGGGGGTTGAAGCGATGGCTGGATACGCCGGAGGTCGTGAATCGGCCGAAAGGCCGCATACGCGGCCTGCCTAGCACGACTACTCGTGCATTGATAGGAGCGTCCTCACCCCCTGCTGCCCCTCCACAGACACTGGCTCCTCGTTGTCAGTTGGACGACGAGGAGATCCAGCACATTGCTACAGTGGTGGTGAGGATGATCAGGGAGCAGGGCACTACTGGGCAGGCCGAGCCGGTCCCAGATCAGCAGGATCCAGATCCGGGACTCGGCAACCCCTAATGAGCCCCTTCCCGTACCCGTTCCTAGCTCCCCCCCACCCCCCCTCGCCCCCCACGCCCGACTTGTACTCTTCTCCCCTCTCCTAACCGGCTGTATCCGGTTCCCGGCTTGTACATATGAGTCTTTTTTATGATTGATTATATATATTTCTTTTTGTATTGATTATTGCGCATTGTTGTTGAGAATTGAAAATTGTATTACAGGTCTGGGTAATTGAAAAATAAAAAAAAATTTAAAAAAAAATTGACTTTTGGCGACGGATTAATTCCGTCGCTAAAAGTATTCCTACAATCGGTTATTTAGCGACAGAATATTCCGTCGCTAAAATATTTTATCCGTCGCTAATTTGACAAAAACGAAAATAAATTAAAATTTTAAAAATACATTAGCGACGGAATATCCGTCGCTAATTAAAAATAACTCCGTCGTAAAAAATGACATATTTAGCGACGGATTTAAAACATTCCGTCGGTAAAGTATTAGCGACGGGCTTTTATACGAGGGATTTTTAGCGACGGTGAATCCGTCGCTAAAAGAATTAGCGACGGATTTTGGGCTTTTAGCGACGGATTTCCCCGTCGCTAAAAGCCTATTTTCTTGTAGTGTACGTAATCTTTGGTCTTCAATCTTCACGTACCTCTCATTGTTCTTCCAGTCGATTGATGATCTATTTTTGTTCGATGATCTTCAATATTCAATCTTCACTTGATCTTCAATCGGCAGAGAGATTTGGGAGACATAGAGTTTGAGAACTTTGAAAAATGAATGGTTTGAAAAGGTGGATACAATCTTCGATGTTACGTTTAAAAGAAGGGTAATTGTGACATTTCAACAAGCTCAGTTATGGCCGTTCAATTTGCCCAGTTCTGATGAGTTCAGGGAAGGGGGGTATAGTTCAATTTTTAAACTATAGGGTGTCGTATTGCAACCGCCCTAAAGTATAGGGGGACAAAGTGCATTTACCTCATTATAAAAACGTGCCACTCTGGCCATGAATTTTCTAACTACGATGGCGTACCCGACAATATCATAAGTTTCTGCTTTACACATGATCGCCGATTTTAGATCTTCAAACCGTAACCATCTTCGAGAGTTTGCAATTCTACGAAGCAACTCCGAACTTTTAGTAAAACTCATATAACTTGTATACATCAAAATTATGACCACCAAATTTAAGTTGATATTACAAAATCATAATATATAGTCAAAAAAACTACAAATATAGTAAAAGTAGGACTGCAACTTGCCCAAGGGCTCGACTGTGCCCAGCCATTGCTTAAAAACTCGTGCTCGTATCCAGGCCAGCTCATCTATGGGCCAAAGAATATCTATACAGCCCATGAAAGTTTTGGTGAGCACGGGCTGGACAATGGGCTATCACAGATTGTCCATGGTTTCATATTAGCTTTAGTTTACTTATTTTAAAGCATATAGATTATCATCCAAGTCTACTGGTTAGTCGTGAGTTTTTGTTTACTTAATTTTAAGCTTATCAATTAACATTCAAGTTTACTAATTATTCATGATAATGAAGAAAAGTATAGTGAAGTCTCAAGATGGATTTAACTAAAAGTATGGAGACAAAGTTTTAGGATAAAATAAAATAAAAAGACATGAGTTTCGAGTTTAGTCCTGTAATAAGAAACAATGGAGAAATAAGAAGTCTACATATGTCTCTAAACGCATATGATTAGAGGATTTTAAAGATTAAAGAAAAAAAAACATATATCTTGTACACAAAAAAATTATATATGAAATTGTATATTTATCTAAAAATTGATGGGCTGGATTTTTCACGGGTTGGGCGAACTCTGAGAAACATTTGTCCATGCCCAGTCCATAATTTTTACGAGTTTGAAATTTTGTGCATGTGTCAACCACGGTCATTGTAATATTAAGCCCACGTCCATATTCTAGAGATCGGCACGAGTTGCCTAGTTCTAATTACATCCCTAAACAAAAATTTAGAGTGAGGAGGAGTGCCACTACAATGACACTTTTTTTTCCCGCTAATCTCTCAATCTATATCTATATTGTATATTTATACTATATATATTTGAATTTGATAGATAGTTTATTAGCCTTCTAAAATCTCAACCTCATTTTCTGAGATTTTTAATTTTTGGTCGGCATTATAATATTAGGTGTCACAACATAATTGACTAAAATTTTAATCAACCCCATTCACGTCCTAAATCCCAGCCGCATTCCCACGTGTTATGCAACTCCAATTTTATCTCTAGACTAGAAGAGAAGCCCAACTCCTCCACCTTGTAACACGAGCACACACAAAATGGGAACAAGAAGTTACTACAAATAGTTTAGCAAAGGTCAGCCCCTTCTTAACATCTCAAGGCACACCAAGAACTCACCATGTTTCCATATTTCCGGTGAGTAACTTTGCACCAAATAGGATCCGGTTTTAAATCGTTATCTCTACTGATATGTCACCTGCTGCAGCCCTGGCTCTCCTTCCTGATAGCTAAGAAGGGTAACACACACACACACACACACATGCACGAAGCGCGCGCGACATAACTTCAGGAAATTCTTTAATTTACCTTGCAACGGTCAAGTAACAATAATAGCAGTAAATCTTATAAATACAACATGACATAACTAAAGAAAATATGACTTGCATTATAACCATGCCGCCTAGCTGGGTTTTAAGCCATCAACAAATTCAAGTTGGACTTAATCAAGGTTCATCTGGTGAATACTTTGCAGCAACTGTTAGCTTGTCATCTACTGGTAGCTGCTATTTTCCAAACAAGGATCCAAAGATGCTTTTGCCACCCTTCCCCTTCTTAGCATTACATTCCATCAACCACTTTTTGCTCAGCTCGCAACTACTATGCTCACTTCCGTACTCATCAGCACACTACATCATAGATTGAAACAATAAAAAATTTGACCAAAATAATCTTGTCCACAAACCATTCTTGCAATTTCAGTTGAATAAAAATCAAGAAGTGATATTCACACTGTAGTTTCAGTATTACACTCTATTGCATCAACGTATTTTTAGTTCATCAAATAATGAGCATATCAAGTATTAACAAGAGAACTGCAGTTTATTCCAACGTCAAATGTCCCTCAAACTACCTTTTAAAAAAATGTCTACCTCTCTAGAAAATTTAAAGAACCAACACCTATTTCATTTCTTTTAGACATTCATCGCAATACCATTCTTGATTGGAATTTCGGATTTCCTTCCATGACCATGACGTCCCGATTCGATTCCATACTCGAGATTGGTTGTCACAATCTTAAGGAATTAGAGTTGAATCCAAAGAAACCTGAATATGATTGGTGTTATCGCCCATTACCATGGGAGATACTAAAGGAAATAGCAGAAATGTCCTCTCAGCGAAACAGATTACCTAGAGATCTGTTGCAGGGATTCATAAATGAAAGTAGTAATTTCATGGTTAAGGAAGCAGAAGTTGCATGGGAGGTTGAACTGAAATTTTCGGTTGTCGATAGGTGGAAGATTTGGAGTGAATAAATGTGGGGTGGTGTTGGCGGCAGCTCCATAGATGTGATGGTATGTCAAGGGGATTCACGGTAGAGGTGTTGTTGGGCTTGGATCTCTGGGTTGCACTGGTGGTGGGTCATTAATGGTGGCTACAGTGGTGTTTCTAGTAGTGGTGGTGGTGGACATGAAGATATTGCCAGAAAATGAAGTGAAGGAGGAGGTGATTATGGGTATTGGTTACTGTATTGTGGAGAATGAGCGTTGTTTGACGGAAAAGACAATACCCAGTGAAAATGCTTTGAAAGACTATGATGCCCATGAAAAACGTTTAGCTAGTCTATTTTGGATGGAAGTCCTTATAATGCAGAGAGATGTAGTGAGTTACATCCTCGAATACAAACTTTCCAAATTGAGGTCCTTCAACTAATAGGCACTAATAGTTGAGGTCCTACTAGTATTAAAAACCCAAAATATACTTATGAAACCAGAATTAAGAAGCCAATTGAACCAAAAAAAAAATCCTGCTGATTTACGAAAGACTAAGGTGGAGGATGCAACTATAGTGTACCTATCAGAGTGATATAGGGTTAGTGAAGTTTATCCACATATCTATCATTACCATTAAATATAATTACTTTGAAGTACACATAAAAAGTTAACACCGTTCACAAAAAAAACTAAGCTATAGGATGTAATAAAACTTACCAGAAAGCAGAGGGATTGTGGACTCTATACACATGACTATCACTAACAATGGATATATATTAGGGTATCTTATCTAAGGCGACCTTAATAACTCTCTCACGAATCAAACTTTAGAGAATCAAGCATAAATTGCATCCCTAACCACGCCAATCATGCATACGATATTTCAAATCAAAAAAGGGATCACAAATATCGGATTAGTGAGTATAAATTTTATAGTATAAACTAATTACGATGTGAAAAGAATCTTAAGAAGGTACCTCTTCACGTTTAATTGACCTGACACTTGGTATGTATGATCTTAGTAAGTAAACTATGCAATACCAAGTCCATAAGGCTAGGTAATTTATCTAAGGTATCACCTCATTTAGTCACTTTCCCCTGATTTTAAAAGAATAGGTTTGTGGATTAATATTTACTGTCATGTACTGCCTAGCTAAGGGTGCAATTCCATGATCAGAAATTGCAAACCCAATCCTAACAAAGATTTGAAAGGAAAAAACAGTAAAAATCTTGATAAAGAGTTGATCCAATAACCCTCTAGGTCATCTGTCTTAACATGAAAGCACCTAAATCATGTTAACTTTCTGTCATCCAATCACTCGTATTAAAAAAATAATAATAAAGTAAATTTCTGAAGAAGCACAAATACTTTACGGTGACAATGTTCTTAAGGTAAGGTGCAAGAATCCCTGCAATGCTTGATCGTTCGAGACAGCAAGTTTGATCTTGTACACAAAAATGAGTACGCAAGGCCCAGTAGACAAAGATGAACATGCAATTCCTACCCACCTTCCAACACATTCACACACACACAAAAACGGAAACAACAAGTTGTTACAAATTTAACTTTTTAAACGTTCTAGGACTGATAGCTTAGCAAAGGCGTCATTCACCACAATTTACTCTTTAGAGTGAATTTAAAAGGCAGGGCTAAATATCAGTTCAAGCCCTTCTTTAGGCACACCAAGAACGCACCTTTTCATATATCCGGTTCATAACTTTGCACCACCTAGGATCCTGTTTCAATTCATTACTTACGTATTCGTCTACTGATGTATCACCTGCTGCAGCCCTGGCTCTCCTTTCCCTGATAGCTACGAAGGGTAACACACACTCATGTTACACGGGATTTGAAGTCCAACCTAAAAGCAGATCTTGAGTAAGAGGCTTGGACTTACCATTTATATCAGGATAGCTGCAAGGAGCAGAGCTTCTTCGTCCCGAAAATCTCCCTGCAAAAGAGACGTACAATTGCTATAAGCAAGTGAGGATTGTAATTGAAAACGAAGTGAACGCGGAATATACAAAGCTACCAGTTCAAGAACACTTCATTAATAGAATATCTCCACACCATATCAAACCAGATTCACCAAAACTTCAATTTAGGTGGTACGCACACACAGTCTTTCTCTCTCTCACATGCACGAGCAACAGGAAAAAAAACAAAGTATCCCTCTTAAACCTATGCTCTACCCTAATCCTGTAATTCTCTTCAAAATATTGATGGGACTACCATTAATTTCGCAATGCTAATTGCGTATTCATATAAATCTTGCAACATCAATGACTACAACAAGTCACAGCATATCAATTCATCTCAACAAGCAAAAAGAAATCGGCAAAAACCAAAAGGATCGTATATTTTCAGATCGAAGAAACGCAGCAGCAATTACTTCAAAAAGGAAGACAATCAGGATGAATTGAATATGGATGTCCTAAAAATAAGGTAATGAATCAATCACTACGAGAGGGATAAGCAATCTCACTGCCGCGAGCCATGGAAGTTACTCAGTCGCCGACGGGACAAAAGGGTAGGGCTTTGCTTTCTTCCTTTTCCCTTTCAAAGTAAGGGGAAATGTGCAGAATACCCTTATGGTTTCGAGTTGTTGCAAAAGTACCCCTAATGTTACGAAAGTTGCAAAAAGACATCTCAGGTGACAAATATGTTGCAACCGTTAAAACATTGTTCAAAGTAACTGCATGCGATATTTACGCTCCTGAAAAGTGCGTTTGGTAGAAATTAATTCAACAAAATGACAAAAATGCCCTTTATTTCATCTCCCCTTCCTAAATCCTAATTTTTTCCCCCACTCCAATCAACTAAACCCTGATCACCGCCACCTACCTCACCGAATCGCCCGTCGTCATCACCCCCTACAAACGTTGTAAGGCATCAACCCTACCCCCAATCGCACCGTCCATCAGCACACCACCATTGCGCCACATACCCACATCCACGGTCTGTAACCACCGCCAAACACCACATACCCACATCCATAGTCCGTAACCACAACTATCTTCCACCACCCATACTCATAAATAAGAATGAAATTTAAGCCTGAGCCGATGGATATTCGGCTTGCCCTAATCTGTTAGGGGCAGATTTTTTAAACTTTGTACGGTTTATAGAGCGAGTATGGTATTTATACTAATAACCCGCAGCGAGTACGGTATTTATACTAGTAACCCGCAGCGAGTACGGGTTAGGTTTGGTATTCTTTTTTAATCCACCCCGGTACCCATCTTGCCCTAGTGCACGTAATTGCCCAGGTAAATCTTACCCTAAACTATGTTTAATCGCATCCGTCGATCCACCCATGTAAGTATTCGAACAGAAACCTTACCACATTTTCTCTTCTCCCCTTTCTTTTTTGCCTCTCCCCCACAACCTCTGTCCCGCATTCTCTCTTCTTCTCTCTATTCTCCTCCTCTACCCCATAACCATCCATCCACTTGCTCAGCCCCTGCGCCTCACCCTTTACCTCTTCCCCCCCCCCCCACACCTCCCCACGGCCATAAACCACTCTAATTTGCCACCACCTAGCAGTCCACCAAAGACCCTCTTTCACCTCTACCAAACGTGTTCCTCCACCACCTAACCATCCATTGTTACCATTTATCGCCTTAGTCGTCACCTTCTGTACCTAACACTGTCACTCCATATAGCCACAAAACATCTCTAACTCACCATGACCTAACAGGCCACCAAGAGCCCACCTTCATTGTCCATAGTCACCACCTTCCACCGTCACCACCACGTCCACCTTCATGATCTTAGCTTTCTGGTTAAGAAAATCTGGGTTAAGAAGATTTGAGCCAAAAGCAAGGAGCCTTGGTGGTATTAGTAGCATTATGTCTTTTATTGTTTTCTTTCGGTTGATTAGGCAAACAGAAACTTTTTTGCCAATTTTCCGACTGAATGGAGCCTAAGTATCGGTTAGAGATTTTGGGTACCCTATTTCTTGGTATTTCTTTCTCCAGTAACAAAGGAAGCAGCTAAAATCAACTATAAAAGTCCATGGGCAAAGATTATTGGGGCTGGGCGGGACTTATAAAGTCCGCCGGATTGGGGATGTTATTCTCATCCCTTAACCCAGTGGCAGGTTATATAGCTAAAAATATCCCTCCAATCTACGGACGACACGTGGCAGTTATGACACCTATCCCATACTGGCTCATTACTGATATGGCATTTACCGTATCAATCACCAGACAGAATCCTAAAGAGGCTCTGACTCTATCAGTTCAGATTGACATGAGATCCTCTAGGATCCTAATTAGATTCTGATTAGAGTTGGTCAAAGCCCAGTCCTACCAGGACTCCTCCTTCTACCACTATATAAAGGGGTCAAGCCCCTCAGGTAAAGACAAGTTCACACACAATCACACATTGTGTCTTACTGCTTCTTCAGAGTTCTACATTGTTAGCCATCTCTGACTTAAGCATCGGAGCGTTCCCCGGCCGGAACCCCACCCCGCGGTCACTCCATATTCTTTTTTGCAGGCCTGATTTCTGGTGTGGTTCCCGATCCAGTTTTTAGCTGCAACATAAACCAAAAGCACTAATAAAGGAAAGCTAGAGAGATGGGTATTAGTCTTATCCTTCAGCCAAGAATAACATTGGTCTCCAAGCACTCTATCATCAATGAATGGGGTCCTTGAACGTATTGAAAGAAAATCTCTTTGTTTCCATTTGAGTTGTTCTTTGATAAGCTGACAATGTTGCAGTACTCCATACGTGTAAGAATACTGGTTGGAAGCTGATAAGATAAGATATGGAGAAGAAACTCTTTATATGGAAGTGAGAGATCGAGGTGGGTGGTGGAAGTTTGCATGGTTAGTGGAGCCTAATAATTTGGGACTTTTACAAAAAATTAATATATAAAAGGTGATCTTCTGGCCAATGAACTTTTGACACGTAATTAACTTAGTATAAAAATAAATAAAAAGTTCAAGAAAAATGGATTGAGTGTTTGTTGGGCTAGAAGCCTATCAATCGAATCCTATTATATATACGAGTCACTGTTACACATGCGACGCGTGTGTGAAAATAAAATTAATAGTATAAATTTTATTATATAAAAAAAGTGTACATGTGTTTATTGTCATATTCAGTAAAATGAATCTTAAATTACAGAAAAATAAGTTAGTCATACGTGTCCAAACATAAGTTAGCAAAATATTATTATCGTCAAACTTGGCCTTTAAATTTTACTTCAACTCTATTTTTTTGATGAATTTTACTTTAGCTCTATTTTGTGAAAACTAAACATATTTTAAAGGTAGTTATTTACCAATTAACAATTTAATTTTGTGTCATTTCTTAGAAATATTGTTGGAATACCACTTGTCATCATTGTAGTGCAAAAATAAATTAGTAGTGCAAATTTTGTTAAAATGTAAACTTGTAAAATTAAACATATTTTTATAGATAGTTACTTACCAATTAAGTTTTTTATTTTGTCACTTTTTGTAATTTTTCTTGGAATGCCACTTGCCACCACTATAGGTAGGTAGTTATATAAAATCAAAAAAAATGTGTACGATTTTAAGCTCATTTTGGACACGTGTCAGTACCGGAATCACTCTCAGTGTAACACCAAAAGAGTATGACATCAAAAAATTGTCTTCTCATTATATATAGTATAGATATAGATGAGTCACCATGGCACATGCGTGTTCGAAAATGAAATTAAAAATACAGATTTTGTTTCAAAAACAAACAAACATTACGTATACTTGTTCATTGTCATATTCAGTAAAATGAATATTAAATAAAGGAAAAATAAGTTAGACATACGGGTTCAAAAATAAGTTAGCAAAAAAAATTATTATCGTATCAAATTTGGCTTTTAAAATTTTTTTTAACTATATTTTTTGATAAATTTTAACTTGTAAAAACTAAACATATATTTGTAGGTAATTACTTACCAATTAAGATTTTTATTTTGTGTCATTTTTTTTAAAAATTCTTGGAATGCCATTTGTCATTATTGTAGGTTGGTAGTTATATAACACCAAAAACGATGTTACACGACCAAATCAAGTTTTTGGCTTAATAAGTAGTGTAGATTATATATTTCATTTGTTGTTTAAATTGGGGAGGGGGAAGATGAGGGATGGGATTTGATGCAAAGCAGAAAATACGTTGTTCTGGAGGATTGCATCATAATTATCAAAAGTAGCTTTATTTGTCTGTGTTCACAAAGACTAGCTAGCTTTTACAAACATGGAAGATCATATGAAAAGAAAACACCATAAGACAGAGTAAGCCAATAACATACCTGGCTTTTGTTGTTAAGAAACTAAGGGGCCGTTTGACGGAGTTTTTTTTTGCTCTTTTTTTTTTCAGTTTTAAAAATTGGGAAAAAATGGGGTGTTTGGTAACTCTTTTTTTTTTCAATTTAAAAACTCACTTTTTAAATTGTAGTGTAAAAAAAAAAAGGAAAAAGCTCTTTTTTTTCACTTAATTTTTTTTTTTGAGACCTCCACCACAACGCACCCACCGCCGACAGCCACCACCCACCGCTGCCCGGCAGCCACCGACAACCACCTCCGACCGTCGGCAGCCACCACCGCTGGCCGGAGGCCACCTCCGGCCACCACTGCCGCTAGACAGCAACCACCTACAGCCACCTCCGGCCGGTGGCAACCACCACCGGGCGGCCACCTCCGGCAGCCACCACCACAGCCACCTTCGACCGCCAGCAACCACCACCGGGCAGCGGTGGGTGGTGGCCACCGCCGCTGGCCGGAGGCCACTCCGGCCACCACCGCCGGCAGCCACCGCCCACCGCCGCCAAACAGCAACCACTGACAGCCACCTCTGGCCGCCGGCAACCACCACCGGCCACCACTGCCGGCAGCGACTGCCGCGACAACCGCCGACCACCACCACCGTCGACCACCGCTACGCCACACCACTGCCACCGCAAACCACCACAAAAAAAAGTCAAAATAAAAAGGGTTACCAAACACTAAAAAAAAAAGAGTTATCAAACACCCACTTGTTTTTGTAAAAAAAAAAATTAAGCTGCTCTTTAAAAACTGCTCTTTAAAAATTGACCACTGAAAAAAAAAGCTGTGTCAAACAGACCCTAAGTAAGTTTTACCTCATTTCCTGAATAGAAAAGATTCCCAGCCCCTACTTCGATAGTCTCATTTATGCTGGTTTACATGTAAGTCGATTGCCCAACTAAAGTAGCAGCTGCATCTGTAATATGGGACGGAAATATATGCATTACCAACTTCACCCACTTGCACGAGAATTATCAAGAAATCTCAATCAGATAATTAACATGTCCCGTTGGTGTTTGAGACAACGTAAGTGCAAAACCCAGCAGTGGAACAGATGCAGTAAATGCAAGCCAATACTTTGGTTTTGCACTCGAGGATACACCTAAAATATGCCCTAGCATAGTATTTTCTTATGGCTATTGACACATTAGCCACAGGAAGAATCTGCGATTCAATTAAGTTCACATACCAAAAATTATGCTAAATACCCTTTTGGGTTAGGGTTATTGCAAAAGGACCACTGATATTACAAAAGTTAAAAAGAGAAACATGAGATGACAAATGTGTTGCATCCAACAGTTCTTGTTACAGAATTAACTAATTATCCATAATACCCTTATGTAAATACCCTAAGATCACTTTTATGTTTCTATGCACCAGAAGTGACGAAAGGGGGCTGATGCCTTGCAGCGTGGTGTGGTTGGTTGTGGGCAACGATGGATACGGTGATCGCCGTGTTTCGGATCTAATGTGGTGGTGATGCGATAAGTACTGTTGGATTTATTAATGATGCGATAAAGTGGTCTCGTTGTTGGGATGCAGTGGTGTTGGTGGGTTGCTACAGTGGCAGTAAAGTGGCCTTGTTGCAAGGGTACACTAGTATAAACGCCGGTAAAGATTGCATTTTTTCCTCCCTAAAAATATCAATTCCAACCTCAGATGTGGTGCGTCTTGATCGAAGATGATGTGCTATGAGCTGGTGGAAAACTGTGGTGGTTGTGGCATGGGTACGAGTGGTGAAATTGTGGGTCTGGTTGAAGACGTAGTGATTTTTAGTAGAAATGGTAATGGGGTACATCGTGTGGAGATCTTATAAGATCCGTACCCGTCCCGATTATTCTTATGTACAGATCTGCCCTACCCTGCTGTTGCAGCTAAAAACTGGATCGAGAACCACACCAGAAATCAGGCCTGCAAAAGAGAACACGGAGTGACCGCCGGGTGGGGTTCCGGCGGGGGAACTCTCCGATGCTTAAGTCAGAGATGGCTAACAATGTAGAATTCTGAAGAAGCAGTAAGACACAATGTGTGATTGTGTGTGAACTTGTCTTTACCTGAGGGGCTTGACCCCTTTATATAGTGGTAGAAGGAGGAGTCCTGGTAGGACTGGGCTTTGACCAACTCTAATTAGAATCTAACTAGGATCCTAGAGGATCTCATGTCAATCTGAACTGATAGAGTCAGAGCCTCTTTAGGATTCTGTCTGGTGATTGATACGGTAAATGCCATATCAGTAATGAGCCAGTATGGGTTACGTGTCATAACTGCCATGTGTCGTCCGTAGATTGGAGGAATATTTTTAGCTATATCATATGCCCCCTGCTTTCGCCAGCGTTAATGAAGCGGGTGGAAGCACACTTCTTCCACTGGTGATAGCGAAATATGCCAAAAAACAGGATCGAATATGTTTGCCCCAATTTCAAATATTCGAAGAGTACTCTGCTCGGACATGATTCTGTTCGGATAGAGTTCTGCTCGGATGGAATTCTGCTCGGGCATGAATCTGTTCGGACATGGTTCTGCTCAGACATGGTTCTGTTTGGACAGAGTTCTGTTCGGATGGGATTCTAGTCAGACAGAATTATGCTCGGTCGTTGTCACTCTGCTCGGGCAAAGTGTTCGGACGAGATTCTGCTCGGGCGAGATTCTGTTCGGCCACGGTCACTCTGTTCGGGCAGAGTGTTCGGACACGATTCTGCTCGGACAGGATTCTGTTCGGACAGAATTATGCTCAGCCGTTGTCACTCTGCTCGGGCAGAGTGTTCGAACGAGATTCTGCTCGGGCAAGATTCTGTTCGGCCACGGTCACTTTGATCGGGCAGAGTGTTCGGACACGATTCTGCTCGGACATGATTCTATTCGGCCTTTGTCACTCTGCTCTGGCAGAGTGTTCGGACGGGATTCTGCTCGAACAGAATTATGCTCGGCTGTTGTCACTCTGCTGGGGCAGAGTGTTCTGACAGGATTCTGTTCGGACAGAATTCTGCTCGGCCGTTGTCACTCTGCTCGGGCAGAGTGTTCGGACGGGATTCTGCTCAGACAGAATTCTGCTCGGCCGTTGTCACTTTGTTCGAGCAGTGTTCGGACACGATTCTGCTCGGACGGGATTCTGTTCGGCCACCGTCACTCTATTCGGGCAGAGTGTTCGGACACGATTCTGCTAGGGCAGGATTCTGTTCGGCCACGGTCACTCTGTACGCGCAGAGTGTTCGGACATGATTCTGCTCGGGCAGGATTCTATTCGGCCACGGTCACTCTGTTCGGGCAGAGTGTTCGGACACGATCCTGCTCGGTCAGGATTCTGTTCGGCCACGGTCACTCTGTTCGGGCAGGGTGTCCGGACACGATTCTGCTCGGGAAGGATTCTGTTTGGCGACGGTCACTTTGTTCGGGAAGAGTGTTCGGACACGATCCTGCTTGGTCAGGATTCTGTTTGGCCACGGTCACTCTGTTCGGGTAGAGTGTTCGGACACGATTATGCTAGGGCAGGATTCGGTCGGCCATTAGCTTGGTTCCTTCCACGTGTCTCTTTCTCCATTAATGTCTTTGAGCGGGAATTGAGAATTTCAAGTTTCTCTACTCTTCAGCTTGTGACACGTGTGTGGTAGATGAACCGTTGCGATTCCCCAGAAACGGTTTCTTCAAGGTTTTCTCTATCAAAGGAGATCTCTATTTCATTTTCACCTCACTCGAATCATTTGGAAGCATTCTTCACTTCAAGTAAGTCTCTCTTCATCAATCTGTTGCAGCTAAAAATTGGATCGAGAACCACACCAGAAATCAGGCCTGCAAAAGAAAACACAGAGTGACCGCCGGGTGGGGTTCTAGCGGGGGATGAATGGCTGAAGAAGCGGACCGAAGATGGCCTTGAGATCTATGATCTTGGCTTTACAAAGGCCAAGGAGATGTTTGCTGAGCGCTTTCCTGACATCCCCTTGGAGGATTTCGTTCTACCTGCGGTGGCGTCTCCATCTAGAGAGACTGCTATGCCTTCAGAGGCGGGGGATGCCGCAGCTTCTCATCCTCTGGGGGAAGGCCCGTCTGGTGATGCACCCGAGCCCTAGATTTTAGCCCTTGTATTTGGGCTTTGTTGTTTATCTAGACAGAGAATTTTAATGCCCGTTCAAGGGCTTATTGTAAAACTCTTTATCTTTTATTTATGCTTTACTATGTGTTTCTCATGGTTTGTCTTTACCATTCACACAGTATTATTGATTTTTACTTTGGCTCAAACCCTTAATTCGTCACTTAAAGAGTTGGCAAAGAAGTCGAGCACCCTCACTTGGCCTAAATTTTGAAGAAGCAAAAGCTTTTGTGGAGTGACGGTGCCCCCATTAACTTTTGTTTCTTCACGGATTCAGATCTGTAGCTAATCCGTTTGGCCTACTCTTGTATTTTTATAAAACCCAAGAGTGTTCGGCCATCACTCTGTTTAGACAGAATGTTTTGCATAAGTTGGTCACTCTATTCGGGCAGAGTGTTCGGCCATCACTCTGTTGGGACAGAATGTTTTGGCGAAGTTGATCACTCTGTTCGGGCAGAGTGTTCGGCCATCACTCTGTTCGGGCAGAATGTTTTGGCAAAGTTGATCACTCTGTTCGGGCAGAGTGTTCGGCTATCACTCTGTTCGGACAGAACGTTTTGACAAAGTTGATCACTCTGTTCGGGCAGAGTGTTTGATCATCACTCTATTCGGACAGAATGTTTTTGGCTACATTGATCACTCTGTTCAGGCAGAGTGTTCAGCCATCACTCTGTTCGGACAGAATGTTTTGGCTAAGCCCACAATAATACTGAGAGCAAAAATAACTTTATTGCTCGAGCAAAAGATAAAGTTTACATGGGATTGCTTAACAACCCATTTATTTGAAATTATCTTTCTAAAGATAATTTTTAAAAGATTGGGGTTTTGATAAGGTCTGGGCCCTTATCCCCCTTAAAAAGAAGTGTCTTGCCTTGAGGCAAGATGCTACTGCGCGACGCGTTGTTTTATAACAACAGATCGTTCATGGGCTTAAGTCCGAACTTCTTCTATCAAATCAAGATTTCCTCTGAGTCTAATTTCTTTGCCTTCTTTGGTCGGCACGAAGTTACGTAGCACTGACGAGCTATAGTCTGGTCCCCTTTCACCTCTCCAATCCCGTGTTCCGTGGGGAACTTCATCTTGAGGTGATAAGTTGACACTACAGCTTGTAACTGATTGAGTGCTGGTCATCCTAATATGGCGTTGTATGCTGAGGGGACCTTGACCACCACAAAATCAAGTATGAAGTTGGCTTGTGCCGGAGGTGTGCCAATCGTAACTGGGAGTGCGATAATACCTTCGGCTGTAACTGGATGATTGGAGAATCCATACAACGGAGTATCCATCTTTCGGAGACGGTCCGTTGGAATGTTCATCTTCTTGAATGCATCGTAAAATAAGATTTCTGCAAAACTTCCGTTATCTATCAAGACACGCTTTACATCAAAGTTCCCAGCTCTAACTGTGATGACTAATGGGTCATCATGAGGAGTTTGTATGTCTTTTGAATCTTCATCGGAGAAGGTGATCGCTGCTACGGGTACCGTCTTTGATTTCTTATCCGGGGGCTGACTCGTTATGTATACTTCTCTGGCGTATGCTTTTCGAGCCCGTCCTGATGAACCTCATGCAGCTAATTCCCCAGATATAGTGTTGATTATACCCGCATTCTCTTCCCGATCTTCTCTTTCTTCCATGGCCGGAGGTGTCTGTTGTCTTTCTTCTTTAGGAGCTACAAACTTTCTCAACTGGCCACGCTTGATAAGGGCCTCAATTGCTCGTTCAAGCAACCTGCAATTGTCAGTTGTGTGGCCATGATCGTTGTGAAAGTGACACCATAAATCTTTGTTCCGTTTATTTGGTCGAGATTTCAGCTTGTCCGGCCACTGGAGAGCCTTATTCTCCTTGATCTCGTGAAGAATCTGTGATGGTTTTGCATTGAGGGGTGTCAGATTTTCCCAAGCGAACGGCTCTTTCGGACGCCATTCATCATACTTGGAATGTTTTTTCGGCTTTCCTCCTTGGGGAGGAGTTAATTCTCGAGACCGTTTCTTCTGTTCTTCCTTCCCTTCTCCACGTCGTCCTTTGTGTGTCTCCAGGTATTCTTCAGCTTGGATATATTTGTTAGCCTTCTCGAGAAGGGCTTTCATGTTACCTGGATGACTCTTGTTCACAGAGAAAGCAAACTTGGATGTGGGTCGAAGGCCTCGGAGGAATGCAGTATACTTCACGGATTCATCCAAGTTGTCAATTTCCAAAGTTGTTGCATTGAATCGTCTGAGAAAGCATGCCAAAGACTCATTTTTCTCTTGCACAATGTTTTGGCAGACTCGCCGAGTTCTTCCTTCGGGAGCGACTGCTTACAAAGTGCTTTTGAAAGAGATCCGATAATTGGGCAAAAGAGTTGATAGATCTTGGTTGTAAAGATTTGAACCATGTGTGAGCAGCTTTCCTTAGGGTGGTAGGGAAGGCTCTGCACATGACAGCATCTGAGACTTGGAGGAGGAGCATGTTTGTTTGAAACTGGTAGACATGTTCTCCTGGATCTCCGGTTCCATCGTAGAGATCACACTGAGGCATTCGAAAATTGGGAGGCAACTTTGCTTTCTCGATGGCCTCGGATAACGGATATCCAGATTCTTCCCTCGGGGGAGATTGTTCTGGATAACGATATCTAGGGGCAACCTTCCAAGAGTCTCATCCTCGGGTACGAAACTCAGGCTTCTTCTTTCGGTGGATAGATCGTCGAAGTGTCTCAGCTTCGGCGGCCTGTGCGGGAGAGGAGTTGGTACTGTCTTCGACTGAAGAATCGCGACGGTAGCATGATCCACTCCTGGTTATGTGATCTCCACTTTTATCTTTGTGATTGTAAGTTGGATCGGCCGTTATTGGTATTTGCAGCCGTAACTTGATCTGGATGTGAGACGAAGACGAAGATCGCCGGGGTCAAGATGAGAATGGTAAGTGGATGGAGGAGCCACCGCCATGTCGAGTTTTTGTTGAAGAGTGTTCACGACATCTTTCAGCTCGTGGATCTCTTTTGTAAGTTTGGCATGGGGTGTTTTGAATAACTTACGGTTCAGGCAATGACGAAGGTCTCCGTTTTTCAGAGTCGACGTTGGAGAGTGATTTCTCCGAGGTCTAGTTTTTGATTCGGGAGTTGCAGATGTGACGTTAACGTGTGCATCTTCCGCAGAATCGGCATGACGACGTGAAGGTGTCGAATGGTGGTCACGACTGAGTCGACGAGAGCTGCTCGTGCGGGCGTGACGGTGTGGAGAACGACTATGTGAAGAGTCGTTAGAAGAAGAATGATTGGCCATGTTCCCTATAGTGGTCCCACGAATGGCGCCAATCTGTTGCAGCTAAAAACTGGATCGGGAACCACACCAGAAATCAGGCCTGCAAAAGAGAACACAGAGTGACCACCAGGTGGGGTTCCGGCGGGGGAACGCTCCGATTGTGTGTGAACTTGTCTTTACCTGAGGGGCTTGACCCCTTTATATAGTGGTAGAAGGAGGAGTCCTGGTAGGACTAGGCTTTGACCAACTCTAATCAGAATCTAATTAGGATCCTAGAGGATCTCATGTCAATCTGAACTGATAGAGTCAGAGCCTCTTTAGGATTCTGCCCGGTGATTGATACGGTAAATGCCATATCAGTAATGAGTCAGTATGAGTTAGTGTCATAACTGCCACGTGTCGTCCGTAGATTGGAGGGATATTTTTATCTATATCAGTTTAAAACCTTGGCAATACTACATTATGAGTGTCGGAGGATGACTGAAGAGTTAGAGGATATGTCTGAAGGGATAGGAATCACCATCCCTAAAGGTAAGCCGTTAGAGGCCATGTGCAGAGCGTGCAAAGAAACAATCAATGACCTGTCAGAGACATAAGCTTTGCTCCATTACTTTATTGTTTGTGGTACCTTTTTCACATTGTTCTTTTTATTTCATGTTCGGATTCTGGGAATATGGCAACGCCTCCAGTATTTGCTCCTTCAAAGTTTCATCTTAGCATTTTTGCCTACTCACTGTCTCGGTATGTCAGACAA